>CM021101.1:102799140-103067798 GCA_007115665.2 Sequoiadendron giganteum
TTTTTTTTTTTCACATACAAAATTTTCTAATTTTATCTCCTACCCATTTTTTAATTTTTTCCCACCTCTAAAACCCATCTTTTCTTTTTTTAATAATTTATTGAAAAATGCATTAAAATTTCAATTCAATGCATGGGTGGTTTTGTCGCTTACCTGGCGGGGCCCATCCTGCTGTCAGTACGCCCGTCGAACCTCATCTATCCGGTGGACGATCTCGATGTCATTATCTCCTGGCATTTTCACTTCTTTCCACTCACTCTTTCTCTTCTTCTCTCAACTGCTACAATGCAAATGAGGTGAGGTAATTTTCAAAATTACCTTATATTAACTTTTAAAAGGTATTTTTTACCTTTTATTTACCTTTTTATTCCTCTGATTAATCTCTTTTCTTCCCGGGGCTGCCATTTGCACTCCGTTTGTCCGATTGACTTCGTTCAAAAGGAAAAGTTGCCTAATTTTTTGTCCTCTTTCCAACCATATCATCCGTTTCTTCCTATTGAGATGTTGTCTGAGACCCTTCTTTTTCCCCCGTCACCCTCTCGAGGGGGCATACCCTTCGCATTTACCAATTTTTCTGACCATAATCAACACCTTCCACGATTGGGGCATCTTCATCCATTGCTCATTAACTAAATGACTTGGATCCTTTTTCCCGCGTTGGGGCATCTCCTTTCGGTCACTTCTTCTAGTCATCTGCACTTTCTTTTCTTCGAAGTATTGTTATTTTAATGATACTTCGAAGAGGGGCAAAATGTAGACATCCAAATTTGATCACTTCCATATGATCAAAATCGTCTATTATATTCATCTATTCCATTAACGGTGATTAAATAATTCATTTAATCATTATTTCATTTTCTGCCTAAGGTTCCTAAAGTATCTAATTAAATAAATTAAATACTTTACTTTACACCCTGTTCTTCTCTAAATTAAATAAATATGAAAAATTATTTAATTTAGTCTTTTAACCCATTTGAATTAAAATCAATTTTTAATTCCTCTTTTCTCTCTCCTTGTCACATTCTCCATAACCCTCTTCTAATCCGGATTAAATTAATTAATCTGTGATTAAGATGTGCACTACTTAATCTTGATTAAGTGTCACATCCTCCATAATCTCCCACTTGCCTCTAATCTCCCATTAATTATCTTAATCATGTGTTTGCACAACCTTAATCAGAATCATTAGCCACATTTGGCTTACCTTTTTTGGTCAACCTTCCCACTTACCATTTTTGATATGGACTCCCTTCCCCATGTGAATTTTTAATTCACATTTATTCTACCAAAGTTCCTCTCTTCCCCATGTGAATTTTTAATTCATTTTTATCCTTCCAAGGTCTTTCCCATCCCCATGCAAGATTCTAGAAGCCTTGCCTTGTCACTTCACATGTGCCAAGGGCTTCTAGAACCTTGGACTTGTCACATCTCCCACATGTGACAAATCTCCAGCTTTTTGGAGATCTTCTTTTATCCAATGAATCTTCCATTAAATGTAAATTTAATTTACATTTATTCTTCCCACACATTTCCCCTTTTCCCATGGAGATTTTTGAGGAATTCTAAAATTCTTCAAAAGTCTCTTTCATCCTCATTTGGGGACAAGAAGTTCCTTTTTGAGGAAATCTTCTCATTCCCCAAGGTACCTCAAAGGTACTTGTCTTTCATCCACCTCATGTACTTCCCTTCCACCTCTTGTCCTTCTCTTCCACCTCATTTCCACATCACTCCACCTTAGGACATCTCACCTTCCACATGTCAAGATGTGAGGGCTTGTGAGTCCTCAACTCACCATAGCCCTTCATCTTGATCTTTGTTGGATCAATCCCAACCGTTGAATTCTCTAGAGAATTCAATTTGGCCTATAAATACCCCTTCAATTCCTTCATTTTGGAGAATCAAGTCTTTTGCAAATAAACTCTTGCAAAATTGCCATTCAATCTCTCATCTATTTTAGCATCCATATTGCATCAATTCATCTTGCATCCACTTCATTTTCATTGCCATCCAAGGAGCACACAAGACTTCGACATCAAGGGCCAACCAAGGAAGCAACAACATAAAGGTATAACAACAATTTATTTGTTTATCTTGCTTTCATATTGTTCATCTTCTTAGGCTAATCATTGAGGTGCCCTATTATCTTGTTGTTTCTCTTTATTGCACTATTAGTTTCTTATTTAACATCTCACATTTAGGAAGCAACATTTTATTAGGATCACAGTCATATGTTGACATGCCAGAGCTAGACCCTGAGTAAGTATTGCACCATCTTCCTTTGATCCTAGGTAACAAACCAGTCAAGCAGAAATTATCAAAAATGCATCCGCAGATTGCGCTACTTGTGAAGGATGAACTGAAGAAGTTACTGGATGTTGGGTTCATAAGATCAATAGATTATGCCGACTGGATTTCCAACCTTGTTCCAGTCACCAAGCCAAATGGAAAAATCCGCATTTGTATAGACTTTAAAGATTTAAATAAGGCCTTTCCAAAAGATGATTTCCCATTGCCCAACATAGACATTATTGTTGATCTTACTGCGGGATACCAGATGTTTTCCCTCATGGATGGTTTCTTGGGTTACAATCAAATACACATTGTCCTCGAGGATCAACACAAAATGATAGTCATGTCCCCATGGGGAACATACTATTGGAATGTCATGCCTTTCGACTTAAAGAGTGTAGGTGCCACATACCTAAGAGCAGTGACAACAATATTCCATTATCTCATGCATACCTTAATGGAAGATTATGTGGATGACCTCTTGGACAAATCTTTGACACAAATTTTTTTTTAGATGACTAGAAGAATACAAGGTTCGTTTGAACCCAAATAAATGTGTTTTTGGGGTTACTTCAGGAAAACTATTGGGCTACATAGTTTCATGAAGAGGCATAGAAGTGGACCCTGCAAAATTAAAAGTAATCTTAAACATGCCTCTGCTAAAAGGAATTAGTGAGTTAAGGACACTACAGGGCAGATTACAGTCCATCCGATGCTTCATTGATCAGCTTGCAGACAAATGTCAACCATTTTAGTACTTGTTGTGCAAAAGTATCCCCTTTGTGTGGATAGATAAATGCCAAACGACCTTCCAAAAAATCAAAGAATATTTATTGACACCACCTATCCTAATGCCTCCCATTGAACGGAAACCATTGATCCTATATGTCTCTACAACCACCAATGCACTGGGGGCATTATTGGCACAAAATTACTATGAAGAAAAAGAAAGGGCCATAAACTACATCAGTCACACACTAATCAGATATGAACTCAATTACACATTCGTCGAATGTTCTTGCCTCGCAGTTGTCTTTGCAGCCCAAAAATTAAGACATTACATGTTGAATCACCAAACATAGTTGGTAGCAAAAATTGATCCACTAAAGTATCTTCTAAGTTGTGTAGCATTGACATGTCGGTTGGCAAAGTGGGTCATGATTTTGAGTGAATACGACATACAATATGTTGAGCGCAAGGCAATAAAAGGATAGGTAATAGATAACCAACTTGCAGATGCACCCATCCAAGGAACTCATCCATTGATAACTGATTTTCTTGATGATTCTATCTTTCATGCAGAACCTACATCACCTTGGAAACTATATTTTGACGGGTCTCATACTAGTCATGGCTTAGGAGTTGGTATCTTGTTCATCACACCGCAAGGCAATTCCATTCCTAAAGGATTCTGGATCACGTTCCCTTGTACTAATAATATTTTAGAATATGAGGCACTGTTCATAGGGCTTAAAATGGCGATAAAATGGAAAATTTTAGACACTGTCAGTATTTGGGGATTCTCAATTAGTTATCAACCAAGCAAATGATGATTATGAAACAAAGGATGAAAATTTTATGTCCTACAAGCGAATGTCAGATATATTTTTGACCTATTTAAAATTGATTGCCTTTGAACAAATCCCTATGGCACAAAACAAGGCCGTCGATGCAATGGAAACTATTGGATCTCTCTTGGACATCCCCAAAAATATGTCACAATTTGACTTCTTAGTGGAACAACTGTTGATTCCCGCATACAATGTTCCAGAGTCAGAGATGGTTTGTGAAATTTTTGGTCCCAGCTCACCTTGGTATTAAGAAATCTATGATTATCTTAAGTTCCAGGCCCTTCTAACCAACTTATCCAATAATTAGTGCAAATCCTTCATCTGAAAAGTTGCCCGATACACCATCAGTGACACCCTTTACCGTCATAGCTTTGATAACGCCCTTCTTCATTGTCTCAACACTGATGAATCTCACACAACTTTACGTGAGGTACATAAGGGTATATGCAGATCTAATTCGAGTGGCCCAACTTTAGCTAGGAATGCCATCAGACTGGGGTATTACTGGCTGACACTAGAAAAAGATGTTCTTCAGTTTGTCAAAACATATCAAAAAAACTAGATACACAATGACCTAATCCACACACCTGCATAGGAGCTGAGACCGATCACTTCTCCATGGCCCTTCGCACAATGGGGACTCGACCTTGTGGGAAAAATTCATCCATCCTCCTCTAATGGCCATAAGTTCATCATTACCGCCACTGAGTACTTCACTAAGTGGATTGAAGTCGTTCCCCTCACTTACATCATCGATAAGAAAATTTTAAAGTTTATCCTTAATTACATCATCTGCCGGTACGGTGTTCCATAGTCCATCATCATAGATAATGACTGTCCATTCAAAAATTAGGATGTTCGTGAACTTTGTGAGCGATTACACATCCAACACCATTTCTCCACACCATATTATCCGCAAGGCAATAGTCAAGATGAGGCATCAAATAAAACAATTCTTCACATTCTTAAGAAGATCATCAATGACACTGGCCGAGATTGGCATCTACAACTCAATCATGCCTTGTGGGCCTATCGTACTAGCATCCACACACCCACTAGAGCCACTCCATTTTCCTTGGTCTATGGATCTAACGCTATATTTCCCATCGAGGTCGGAATTCCTTCTCTATGAGTCTCCTTGAAGGGAATGATGGATGACGAAGAATACAAACAGTCTTGCCTACATGAGCTAGAAATAATACAAGAGAGAAGACAAAATGCCTTGAATCACTTATAAGCATATCAAAATCGTCTCTGCAGGAGCTATAACAAAAGAGTCATGGTCTAAAAATTTGAAATTGGTGACTTGGTCCTCATGCAGAATCCAAGAAACCAAGTTGATCATGAGAAGCCTAGAAATTTTGAGCCTAATTGGCTCAGTCCTTATATCATTATTGCAGCATTCAGTTCTAGTGCTTATCAGTTAGCCACACTTGATGGAGAATAGTTGACAAAACCCATTAACAACCTGCATCTGTGAAATTTTTACACATAGCATCAGAGAGCTTGGCTGAAAACCTTAAAAATACAAAAAATTGTTTGAAAAAATTGTTACCTTGATGAAAACCTGGCAAACAGGCGTGGTGACACCAAAAAAATAAAAAAATGACAAAAATAGTAAAAAGAAATAAATTCGTCCAATAGTGAAAACCTGGAAAATAGGTGCTTTGGATAAGTACCATGGTGAAAACCTGGTAAACAAGTGCCATGCATAGTCAATCGTTGCTTTTCCATCTACTTGTTACCCATTTTTTGCTACAACTCAAAATGGGTAGAGCCAAATTGTAAATTCACTTAAAGGCACACCAAGAATAGGTTCATTATGTTTGTGATCAATTTTCATCAGATATGTGGAGAAAAATGGGCTCCCATAAGGGTTGAGCCCAAAATATTAGGAGGACACCCTCTCATTCACATCAATATATGAGATTCATGAAACATTTAAAATAGTCATGAAATAGGATTGTTGTCATCTATTCATGAAAGATGAAGTTAAAATAGAATGCATATACAAGGTGTCAGGCAGGTGTAACAATTTGAAGCACAACAATTTATTTTTAAAAGAGGTCATAACAGAGCCAAATGATTAAATGGCTACCTCACATTTCAATAGAAGGCATCAAAGTATATAAGACAAGGCCATAACAACCTTCAGAATGACCAATAGAATCAAATACAAAGGTGCATGAACAAAAGAATTCATAGTCAAAGCCAACATAGAATACATGTTACCAATATGACAGCCAATTGTCAAGGAGCAATTATAGGAATTCATATTTTTATAGCACAAACATATAAAGGTACCAGATTTCTCCTTGCATACCATTCTAACTCAGGAATAATTCAAATGACTCTTCTTATAATTCAAGATATGCCACAAGGAATTCACTATCTGAATTATTTCTAATCTGAAGACTCAGAGCACAAAGGATATTCATATGTAAATTTTGGAGAAACATTGAATCGCACTCCCAAGTGATTATATTGGAACAACAATCAAGAACAAAAATATGAAATCACAGTCACAAAGCTCTACATCAATGACAAAGCATTACAATTAATGACAAAGACATTACAGTCATATAAGTTAACAAAAGTAGTATAATTTTCTGAGGAAGCAGTATTAAAATGATATAAGTCTTTCATGTATGCACAGTAATAGTATGACAGAGTGAGAGTGACATAAGTTACAGTTTTGAAAAAAGTGGTCTTTATGTGAAGCATAGTGAGCAAAGGGTCTTGACAGTGTTTATGAGCTATAAATTGAAACTTGTTTAAAATACCCATACAATATCACAAATTAATGAATTGAGGATAGTGCCTAAAGGGGCAACAAGCTTTCTCCTTAAAGTGAAGTATATAGGACTACCATCATAGTTCAAGGGCTACAAATGCATACAACTTTGTGTGAGAAACAATTTGATGGTCATAAGCATGTGACCTTATGTGAAGTGCATGGTATGTACGACTATGCAGTATATCGGACTGTGTATTTCCTCAACAATGACTGAATATAATGAATGGACTGTGAAAAGGATGAATGGTGACAATCAAATCTGTGAGGAATGAGCTGATAATGAAATATCCCCATGAAAATATAAATATGGATGTAGAATACTGCAAAGATTATTAGCTGCAATGTCTTAAAGAAGACAATATTCATAGGCCATCATGAAAGGAACTTTCACAGTACACCTTGTGTGTTTATTGGGAGCAATCACTTTAAAGAGACTAACAAGTGCATAAAGATAGTGATGTTTGTTCATTGAGCATAATTTGTTTTCTAAAGTATCATCGACTGAGGGTTCCTAACTAAAAAAACCCTCAAGTACAAAGACATAACCACATGGCCATAAGATACAGAGAAGCCTCATTAGGAAGATAAAAGAGCTTAAGATACAAAGTGTGTCATTTTTTGCAAGAATAATGAAAATCCATACAGGGAGGATGGGATATATTCATCATTACACCATTATCAAATCAAGATGAGCATTTTATCGACTGATGATGGAGGAAAATACAATGGAAAGGTCGAGGTTCTAAGAGTTTACCACGCAACCTAGAGAAGATTCAGGCATGTTGCAACACAATTACCCGCACATATAAACTCCAGAGAAAGCTCCATGGTAGCCTCTGAACACAGAGAAAAAATGAATAGGAAACAAACAAAAAGGAGAGTACATTAAAAGTATATCATGGCGACAGTTAAGAAGACTCAAAGAGCTTTCGAAATTCCAATTTTGAGACAATAAAGAGCTTACCATTCAGTTTTTATTAGTTTCCTGAAGAATTTCGACATAAGCAACATGAGATGGTGAAAATTTGAGCTTCAAAACCCTGATACTGGCGGCTATGTGCAGGGCAAGCTTTTCTCCAAGGTTCGAGTACAAAGTGAAATTAAATTTTAGGGTTTAGGTTTTACTTACATGCCCTCATTCGATTGTTGGGTCTTTTTTGACCTTATTTTAAAGGAAAATCATTTCATTATGCCAGATCTTGACTTTAAGTCAAGTGATCAACCTTATAGTGTGGGGGCCGATCAAATATATGCTAAGTATTATGGCTAGTGTTCTAAGCATTGACATTTGATGTCAAGTATGCTAATTATATAATATGCATGGAGCCCACAAAGTGGTGGTGAAGGTGTGATATTTGCATAAGTGTGTTAAGTATAGATCATGCATGAGGGTAAATATTAAAAAATACTAAAAAAAATTCACTCTCATGCATGCAGAATGGAGAGATTGCATGATTTTCAGACTTCCATGCACGGGAGGCAGTTTGAGTTTCATTTTCAGTTGGAGCTTTAGTAGAGTTGGAGTCTATTTTTCAGACCTATTTATCATGCACTCTAAAGTGCAACTGGAGTACTTTTTATGCATTATTGAGTTTATTTTTTATCACTTACATGTAATTTTGGGTCTCCACCAGTTCATCTACTCGAGAGGCAGAGTTGAGCCTATTTTTGGCTCTTTTCGTGCATTTTTGGCTCATTTATGGGAGGATCTTCATATCTGCTCAAATTTCACATTGGAGAGGTAGATATTTTGATTTTCACTTAGAGTTAGCTTTCAATTCCACCTTTTGGCTTCTTTGTGCATGCCTTATTGTATATATTGGAAAAAGTCAATCTTTTTCCTTTAGTTCTTGTTTTCTACCTTTTCCTTCAGCAAAGAGACTTCATGTAACCTAGCTTTTCAAAATTTAATAGATTATTCAGTAGGTTATTACAGGTTAATAGACTTTGTCAAATTGCAAAATTTCCTTCATGTATTTGATTAAATTAGTGTTTCCCTTTTTAGGCTCTGGTGCTTTGTGTTTTGCAGTGATTTGATGCAAATTTAATGTGTTTTTCTCATAAACCTTTAAATTTATGTCTCACCTATTGATGCATGTGCATAATGATAGTTTATTACAGGTCATTAATTGTGCTTATTAAGTTTATGTTTCCTCTTAGTTTGTGAAAACCCTATTTTTACTTAGTAAGACAAAGGTTGAACTGAGCCTTTTATTGAATTATTTGTATAATTAAGGTGCCCAAATTAAGTTGTGTTAACAGATTCTGAGAATATTAATTGTGATTAAGTCTACACATTAGTTTCTTTCGGTGCATCACCATAGTTTAGTTTTTTAGTTTTGAATGAAATTAAATCCTTTTCCCTTTTCCAATCAACTTTTAAGTCCATAATCAGAAAACCATATAGGAAGCCGACCTAGAATCTAGAGGTTTACTTTTGAATAGGATACCCACAACCTGAAAGTAATTCAATGTTACACGGGATTGCAGAGTTTTATAGCTTTGCATGCGGGTACAAATCCCTGTGATAACACTACTATTACTCCAATCGGCCTTCATCCACTTTGCATAACCATGACATCCTGACATTCATGACATTTTCCATCAATCCTGTCATTTCCATCCATGGCTACCAGTGGTTGACATCACGCCTTGCATATCCTTGCCTTTTATCCTACGTACACCCTTTCCATGTCATTCTACATAGGTAATACCTAACCTACTTGGGGGCAAGACCTTTATCATTTGACTGTAGTGGGTATCACTCATGGTCCTGACATTTGTAAAAATTCCTTAAAAAAGTCATAAAAATCAGAAAAAAGTCCTTTAAAAAGTCATAAAAATCAGAAAAAGTCTTGAAAAAAGTCATAAAAAACAGAAAAAGTCATAAAAAAGTCATAAAAATCAGAAAAAGGTCATAAAAATCAGAAAAAGTCTTGAAAAAAGTCATAAAAATTGGAAAAAGTCTTGAAAAATCTCCTAAAAATTAGAAAAAGCCCTTAAAAAACATCTAAAAATTGAAAAATGTCCTGAAGAAAACACAAAAACATTCAGAAAATGTCAAAAATCTCAAAACAAAGTCTAGTTTGTCATATCATTTGAATCAGTCATGTCAATTAGTCTTTGTCATTATCTGAACTACGTTGTCTCTACGCATTTGCTACATAGGCAGGATTGATCTTTGAATCCCCAAGACATTAGGTATGTCTTTTTAGGCTTGTCAAAATAAAATCATGACTCAATCTTCTGTCCTTCAAACAAAGTCATTGGTCATGTCAAACTACGAGGATCTAAGTGCACGACGTAGGCAAGGCCATCAATCGATGAGCCCCTGAGGCCACACTAGGTCAGTCCATTAGGGTTCTTGGCACTGCATTTTCACACACGTCAAATATCTTCAAGTCAATCAAATCATCCCTCATTTATAAACAGGAAATCTATCGAAAAACCTTAAACAATATTTTTAATCAACATCTTAATCAAGCTTTGCATGCCAACACTAACATGTGATCAAATCTATCATCTAGTCAAATTCTATCAAGGCAAATCAACCTGTCAAAATTTGGGTTCTTCTTTAGATGTGTCCTTTTGATGGATTCTCCTGAATCTGAGAATCGATCCTCTTGACATCAACATCATTTAGGATGTGTCCTTCTTGAATTTGACATCACTCGACATTTGGTAACCTAGACCTCGTCAACCTTGACCGTTCGACATCAAAACACTTGAAATTTTAAACACTTGGCAAACATTATTTGTCTTTTTTATGGTTATCATGATATTAGTTCCTTACGTTAGAGGAGCCAAGACATACCATGATAATCATCCTTGTCCTTTTTATCATCCTGCTACTAGTTTTTCGAGGATGTCCTGACTTCGGGATTTAGAGGAGCAATAATGTAGTACAATGGTCATCTTGTCTTTTCTTGTCTGTTATGTGGATAATTTATTGAGGATGTTCTGGCATCAATATTTAGAGAAGCAACGACGTTTCATGACGAGTCTTGTTTGTTTGCGATTGGTTATGAAAAAATAACTGGGAACAATTACGTTCCTTGTACGAGTCATGATCATCCTTGTCTATGAATTTTTGTCCTATGTTGTGGTTCGACCTTACACACTATTGATCTATGTCATATCATAGTGTTTGTTGGCCATTATGGCATTCCGCCCAATGATGATTAAGAGCAAAAACTATTATAGTACTATGGAAATGGTTGAAGGGTTCTTGTTTCCACACTAACATGCATATCTTTCTCTGCACTAACATCCACCTTCATCTTCTCTTCTCCCGTCTTCTGATGATATCCTGTGACATACAAAAACATAGTTGCATACATGATCATACTAGCATTTCACTATCACATTTCACATTTGCATAAATCAAATCCCATAATAATATCAATATTCACATTGCATGACATATGAGTTTTTATTTACATCCATCCACCTTGCATACATAAAACCATCATTTGCATTAACATATAGACATCATAACCATCATTTGCATTAACATATAGGAAACATATCGTCATACATGAACATATCCATAATTGCATTCATAACCATAAACTACGATATCCATACATCTCAAAATACATAAATGCATCCATCTCATCATATAAAATATCATTGTCATCAGCATATAAAATAGGACAATCATGACATATAAGGATAAAATCATCATAATTAATGCATAACATCATATCACATCAAATAAAGTATATAACATCATAAAACAAAGCATGTAGTCTGCATCAAGATCATCTCATATATATATATCTCAAAAAGAATAAATGTCACAAGATAGAATCTGGAGGAATCCCAAAAATGGAGCTTGCAGGCTCGAAAGTCAACATATACAATGACTCATAGAAATAAAGAAATATGAACCCTAAGTTGTGCCCTCTTTGTCTCATGGAGGTGAACCATGGGGTGCCAATGCTGATCATCAGCTCAACTATAACCTGAATGGGTGAGGTGACTGGAGCCTAACTCTGAGATCTTGAGGGGTCGATGAGGGGAGGCTGGCTCTACTTTGTCTGGTGACCTAAAGATACTGATCGATGGCTATGGCTCGATCTTTGGCTATGACCTAAAGAATGCCTATGAGAGTGATGTGATCTGTGACTTAATGACTGCTCAGATGAGGTGGACCCGCCAACACTGGTGTGACTGCTACTACGTGATTTGATGCTGCTATGAGTACAAGTAACACTGCATGTCCCGGTGTATGATCTAGATAATCTAGGGTCCCATCTCTCGGGTGGCACGGCCTGCTCGTACAATAGCTTGTACCTACCTCTACTCTCACTCATCCGAGCCAGCTCTCTGGCCATATCCCTTGTTAGCCCTATGCATAACTGTGCAAACTTTGTAACCCAACTCTCAGCCTCTTGCTGGTGGATGAAGACCTTGTCTCTCTCAACCCGCACCACCTCTAACTCTATTGATAATGCCTTGTTCTAGGACAAGGATATATCCAATCTACTCTGAAGGTCGGCCACCCTCTAGTCTATGGTGGCATCTGTGGGAAAAATCGACGGCCTATCCCCCTGCTCCTCCCCATCAATCATCTGCTCTCTCAGCCTCCTCTCCACGTCATCCCCCCCTCCTCCTCCTCCTCATCCCTCTCCTCCAATCTCCTCCATGCAATTTCCAATGGGTGATGCTCCACAAAAGGATCCTCCTCTACTGACATCTCTCCCTCTACTCTAATCTCCACCTCCTCCCCTGCTCTAACCTCCATCGCCCCCTTTGCCCTGACCTTTGCCTCTCCCTCCAGATGCTCTCCTTCTTGTCTTTAACCTTCCTCACCCTCATCCCTGATGGGTGATAATGGTGCTCCACCCACCCACTGTCTCACTCTCCTAGGTTGCCTCCTCCTCCTCCCACCTTTTCCGTCACCACCACCATCTCCACCCCCTCCACCTACGTCATCCCCTCCACTTCTCCCACCACCTCCGTCATCCCCTCCACCTCTTCCACCACCTCCTCCACCTTCATCATCTCCCCCACCTCTCCCACCATCCCCTTGAACTCCATTCCTCCCCCTGCCACCATCTCTCCTTCCCCATCCTCCCCTCCGCACCCGTGGAATGACTAATCGTTGATCAATCGGTGTGGGACCATCTGGATCTGTCAATGGAATAGGCCTATGAATCTGCTACTAGGCGTCATACTCAGTCGATGTCCCGACATCTATTGGCCCTCCTCTCCATCCCCACCATTGTGTAACCAACCCATCAATCTGCTGCTCTACCAAAGGCATTGATATAGGTGGCCCCCACATGGTCTCTCTTGACAACCGCGCATACTCGACCATCCCCACAGGCACACCCTGCTGCTCTCCAAACTGTCATAGTACCCACTGGGGCAGGTACATCTCAATGATCCTTTGACTCTGTATAGTCTAACCAATCAAATATTTGAACTGCCGACACAATGAAAGGTGTCCATCCTCATCCAACCACTGGGAACAATCTCTAAAAGGCCTCTAGACAAAAATCATCTAGGTATCAATCTTGTGATGCCAGTACCCTGTATCTCCTACCCGGGTCTGTGTAATGGAACCTACATACAGATATACATAGGGCATACCCTTGGCCAACTCCTGGATCTGAACCAGTGGATGGAAAACGAGAATGTGCTCCTAAGCCCAGATCATCAAAAGTGTAGTACCACAGCTAATACTTTGGCCCTCCTAATAGGCCACCTCATGCAACTAGTGATATAACATGCCTAACAAACATGGACCCCAAGCAAACACTATCCTATCCCTATGCATCCGCACCAATACATCCCCCCATCCTATAGGGAATCCGTGCTCACGACGATCTAGTATTAGGACCCCGACGATCAAAGTCATCAACATGACATCCCACCGAGGATGGTGCTTAGCCACAAACTCCCAACCAATCTCATACCCATGTATCCCGAAACCAACATCATCAACCGCCTCACACATCTCTCCTAAGGCCCGTCGCCCTTTGTGTGGATCGTAAACCACTCGCTCCCCACTGATTGGGATGTGAAGTATCCTATATACATCCTCTAAGGTAACAATGGCCTCTCCTGTGGGTAGGTGGAAGGAACATGTCTCTGAGTGCCACCTCTCACACAATGTTGTTAACAATCCCCTATTTTCCTGAATAATGGGCATGTAGGTGACATAATAGAGACCTAATTGCATCATCCATCTTCGTTCGCTATCTCGCAGTTGATCTCTGAAGGCATAGGTAGTTGGTCTAAACTCACGAGTGTAAATGGGCACTAGTCATTTCTGCACACGTAGAAATGAGGGTTAGCACACATGGATTAGCATTACAAAGCATTATTACTATCTGCATAATTAAAAATGCATCTAAAAAATGAATCTACACTAAGTCAACTCCGGCCAACACTGGTCAATGTCAATTGCATCACGTTGACTGCAATTGTGTCGCACTAAGTCATATGCGTTGTTGCATTTCGCACATGTGTCACATTTGCGAGGCTCTATATCAATTGCGTCATTCTACATGCCAATTGCATCAATTCATAATAGTTGTCATTTTGCGTTGCACATGCATCACAAAATTGCACTTGTGTTGTGTGCTTGCTCAGTTGCATTGCATTTTAGCAGTTGTGTCTTATAACCTAACATATACGTCATTTTAAACCTAGACCTTGCCCATCCCTTGCACTTGCATCACGATGCAACAAATGCGTCAAATGCGATTTACACGAACGCATTTGTATCGCAACACATTCATTTTTCTATCCTAAACCCTAATTAATGCATGAAAATCAAGAAATCGAAAGTCGAGAGGGGGTACTTATCGGTGGCTCCATGCCCTCGGGTCATCGGAAGGTCCTCATTCGATAACCGCGGTGCTCTGCCACTGGGATCACCATCTTATCCTCGCGCTCTACTCTCCAAATTTCTAAATAGCAAAAGTGAAAATGACACATAGATTGCATTTTCAAACCTATTTATAGGTTGAAAATTAGGGTTTTGTCTTTTGGGTTTGTACTGGAAGCTCATTTAATTGCCTTTGATCGACATTTTTGCTAATTCAACGTCCTCTATTTTCAAAACCGATTATGCCATTGTTTTTCTAGGCATCCATTTAGCTTATCGGGACACTTTCCAAAATTTTCTAACCCCGGGCCAAAATTCAAAAAATTTCCCGAGGGGGCATAGACACTCCACACCTTTGTTGAGGCATATCTTTGACTTGTTGTCTTTTCCATAACGTGATAAACTGCATTATGACAAAGAGGGACAAAATGTAGACACATAAAATTGACCTAGGCTTACGAACTCAATTTTCTCATTAATTCTTCTAAACATAATTTGATTATGTCCATCTAACCAAATTCAACTATTAATTAAATAATGACCAATTATTTAATTAATTCATCTCTCTTATTATTCTTGACTATTTAAATAAATCACATTTATTCAAATACGCCACTAATGTCTAAAGTCCTCTTTAAATTAAATAAATTATTATATTTATTTAATCAATCCACTATTCCCTCTTGATTATTTAAATAAATTAATTTTATTTAAATATGTCTCTAATATTAAAGTCTTCTCATAATTAAATAAATCCTCCAAAATTTATTTAATTATTAACCCACTTCTTCCACAATTAAATGATTTAAAATTAATTATTTAACTGTCTCATTTTAATTCATTTCCAAATTTAAATAAAAAATTATTTATTTAAATTTCTCTCTTCAAGTAAATAATTTAATTATTATTTACTACCACATGACTTCGCCATTTTGAATTAAATTAAAATATTAAATTCAAAATGGCATTTCCCTCCACAAATTAAGTAATTTCTAAAATGATTTGATTTTCTAACTCATTCTTTTTCTACTTACTAAATCTTATCTCATTGTCACACATATTCTCATTCCTTGATTTAATTTCTTAAATTAAATCTTGTCCACTCATTTTGAATTTCACCATAAAGTTTCCCTAACCCTAATTAAGGGGTTGTTTTGAATCTTGACCATTGATTCTAGGGCACTCCTCAATTTTCAATCTCGTCCATTCATCCAAAATTGCATTTTCTATAAAATGGCAATTTTGTCCTCATTTTGACATCTTGAAACATTTTGCAAATCTTGTACTTGCAATTCTTGAATCTTGCATTTGCTTGTCTTTTTCATTTAGCTAATTAGTTTGCATGTAGGACTTAACTTCTCTTGCATAATCATTTGAATCCTTCAACACTTGTTTAGGACTAGTCATAATTTTAGATTGCTCATCATAAATTTGAGGGCAACCTCGTATTTTTAATAAGTTAGAAGGTGTAATGGAGGCCAGTCATGGAAAATGAAGACCTTGGGTGAGATCATTTTATTCATTTTCATTTATTCCTTTGCACTCCATTACTTACTTTGGGATTTCATGTTGCATTTTGTATGCTAACAACCTAATAAAAATACCCTTCTAATATCTAACAACCTGAATGCTTCCATAAACTTGCAAATAACACAACATGAAACTACCATCTCATTACTCCAATATATAGAACTTGTGCGAGGCAAAACCACAGTGTATACCGAAACAAGAACACAAGATAAAAATGATTTGGATTAAATGATAAATTCTAAGAAAGGATAAATGGGTTTTAAAGCATAAGGTGGAGGATATATTGTTGTAAAGACGACTGTCGTTGCACCAAAAGATCGACTTGTTAATGTCTGATACAATCGCTAGATTTATACAAGATCCAAGATCCATAGGAGGCGGTTAAACCATGTCACGAAGCCCGAGCACCGCATTGGCCCACACCGAGGAGACTAAGGGCGACACCTTGCAACAATCCCCCCCCCAACGCAAGCGAGGGGTTCAAACCCGTGACCTTGGCTTTGATACCAATTGTTGCAAAGACTATTGTTGTTGCACCAAAAGACCGACCTGTTAATTCCCGATACAACCGCTGGATTTATACAAGATCCAAGATCCACATGAGGTGGTTAAACCATGTCACGAAGCTCGAGCACCGCGCTGGCCAGGGCCAAGGAGACCAAGGGTGACACCTTGCAACATATATTTCCATATTTGGTTAGTCCATACACTTTTGGATACCAAAATCTTCCTAATGGGTGGTATACTCTAAAAATTAGGTCTAATCATGTTAAACCAATGGGGTCATGGAGAACACTTTCAATCAAGTAGTCAACTAGCAACTTGGAGATGAGGAAAAAGACATAAAATAATGGTGATGATACAAAAAAGTTTTTAAATAGGTCAAGGGAGTGTGGGGTGATTTGAAGCATTTTAATAATATTTCTAGTAAGTTTTTAACTTATATTCCAAAGAGAAAATTAAGAATGACAAATTTTTTGCTTTGTATTAGTTGTGAAAGCATCATATATCACAAAAAAAAATTCCCAACTAGCATGGTGAATACACAAAACCCTATAGTGGATTCTCTAACCATGGAAAATATAAGCTACTACAATGAACACAAGATTTTTTATTTGTTAGAAGCAAAAATGTCATTTTTGTTGGATGTTGTGGTTGTGTTGCTGATATGTGGTTGTCATTGATGTCAACACTATTATCATTGATGATTCTGAAGGTTGTATATGTCGAGCATATTCAAAAAATTAGAATAATTATGTTGCAGTCATTCTATGAAGCTGTGAAGATCTGAATGGTGGAAAGTTGTGTACGTTGATAATCAGAGGTCGCACATTAAAGGGTTTGTTGTTGAGCCTATCTAGTGTGTTTTTCGAAAGTTTCAGTGGTACGCATCAAGATTAGAGTGAGTTATTATTTTATGAGTTCCTACAGTTATTTTGTTAATGTAGCAGGTGTTTCTGAAAGAAGAGAATGCAATTCTGGTAAATTGAGTTGTTGCGTATACTACTGTGATGTTCAGTAATGTTTCTAGATCATGCTCTATCATTGTGGTACGTTCATGTTGATCGGTGTGCTCGTGATCGAAGATTTTCCTTTATGTGTTCGAGGTTTTCATGTTCTTGGCCGACATGATGGTGGTAGCATGTTGCAGATCCTTATGGATTAATCTTTTATTATTTGGCATGCTCGAGGATGTTGATTTAGGTCTTCATTATGATGTGACCAACTTAGGTTGGTGCGCATTGAGATTTGTTCACGAATTGGGTTGACAGTTGTAATTTATTCTTTTACTTGTGGCCGACAAAGTGTGAAGAAGTGTTTATGTGCCTAACTGGAACTATCATCAGGATTTTGTAGAAGCTAATTTCTCAGATCAACCTCATCAGATGGATTTAATCTGATTTTTTTATGTAAGGCAGTGAGCCTTCCCTTTGAGTAGTGAGCTCTAGGCAGTGTGCTTGAATGCATGTGCATTCCTTATTCATTTTTCATTATACTTCTAACAAGGTATAATCTTGTGGACTAACATCCACTGTGGTTTTTCCCTTAATAGGGTTTCCATGTATAAAATCTTGGTGTTCATGTGTTTCTGATATTTTGTTGATTTATGGTTTCACTGTTAATTATCAGATTTGAGATTAAAGGATGATTAAGGTTGAATAAGTTTAAATTATGTAACGACTGATTCACCCCCCCTCTCAGTTGTCTATCCTTGTTTTGCCAATAATTGGTATCAAAGTTGGTTCCTTTGAAGAATTTTAATTGCTTGAGGTGATCCTAGATGGCATCATACAAGAAGGATAGTCCTAGATTTGATTGTACAAATTACTCTCTGTGGAAGGTTAGAATGGAGTGTCATTTGAAGTGCATTGGTGAACCCTTCTGGAAGATTACAAAGAACAGATATAATATTCCTCAAAATAGTCCCACTACTCTTGATGAGATCAAAGAAGCTAAAAATAATATCAGGGCTATAGAAGCATTGTTGAGTGCTTTGACAGATTCAAAGATGATAAATGTGATAGGTTTGAAGACAACACATGAGATCTGGAAGAAATTGGAGATATTGTATGAAGGAGATGCACAAGTGAAGATTCTTAAGCTAACAAGTTTGAAAGGCAAGTGGGAGAATTTGAAGATGAGTGAAGATGAAAACATTGCTTCTTTCATGCAAAAGGTAAATGAACTAGTGATGGGTATTAGGTGTGTCGATGGAGTTATGGAAGAAGATGAGATTGTGGCTAAAGTGCTAAGATCAGTGCCTGCCTCTTACAAAACGAAAGATCATGCTATTGAAGAGCTTAGGACAGTAACAAATGTGACAAGAGACATGTTGATTGGTAAACTTGCTGCCTATGAGTTGAGTGAATTTGGCGAGTCCACTCCTAAGACAAAATATGCATTTAAAGCTACTGTATCCAGAAAAAGCCAACAAAGATATGATCTGGGAGAAAGTTCCAGAGAGACATTCAAGTATGAAGATGAGATGAGACAGATTGAAGATGAAGAAAGAGAGCTAGAAGAGGTGAAAGCATTGATTGTGAAAAGACAATCCAAAGGACATGGTAAGTATAAAGGAAATTTTCCTATTAAATGTTTCTCTTGCAGTAGGATAGGTCATTTTGCATCAAGGTGTCTAAAAAGAGTTTCTAAGTATAAACCTGACAAGTCTAGATTTCAAAAAGAAATGTTATTATGCTGAAGAAGGTGTTATTGATGATGAATTTGATAAAGAAAATGGAAATGAGGATGGATGGGTATTCATGGCTATCAAGGAAAACTGTACGGTGTCCACTGAATCTGCTAACAGTCAGAATATTGAGAAAGCTCTTGCAACCAAAATTGATGAAAAGGATGAATGGGTGATTGAAAACGGATGCTCACATCATATCACTGGTGACAAAAACAAGTTTCTAAACTTGGAAAAGTATGACAGTGGTGTTGTAAGATTTGAAGATAACAATGTTGGTGTGATTTGTGGTAGAGGCACTATTTCTCTTGGTGGTAAATGTAATATTGATGATGTTCTTTATGTTGAAGGATTGAAGCATAACTTGTTGAGTGTTGGACAGATGGTAGACAAGGGATACAATCTTTAGTTCAAAGATGGTAAGTGCAGGATATTAGGAAGCTCTAGAAATGTAATTGCTTCAGGTACAAAGATAAGAGGTAATATTTTTCACCTGAGTGCTGCTAGTGAAAGTTGCTTAATTTCTCAAGTTGATGTAAGCTAGTTATGGCATAGGAGGCCGTGTCATGTGAATTTTGATAACATTTTCAAAGTAAGATCCACTCAAGCAGGCATAGATCTACCTAAGTTAGTCAATCCTACTAACACTATGTGCAAAAAATGTCAGATGGGAAAGCAAACAAGAATTTATTTTAGGAGCAAACAACATCATTCTAATGGAGTGCTAGAGTTGGTTCATACTGATCTATGTGGTCCATCTAGAATCAAAAATCTACAAGGAGAAAGGTACTTTATGTTGATTATTGATG
This sequence comes from Sequoiadendron giganteum, assembly GCA_007115665.2. Taxonomy (NCBI): domain Eukaryota; kingdom Viridiplantae; phylum Streptophyta; class Pinopsida; order Cupressales; family Cupressaceae; genus Sequoiadendron; species Sequoiadendron giganteum. The sequence continues at coordinate 102,819,170 of CM021101.1, forward strand.
ATTACTCCTAGATGATATGGGTTGCTTTCTTGAGAGAAAAACATGAAGCACTAGAAAAGTTCAAATGTTTCAAAGCTTTGGCAGAAAATGAGACAGGACTGAAGGTTAAATGCTTAAGATCAGTCAGAGGTGGAGAATTCACTTCCCAAGAGTTCCATTCATTTTGTGAAGAGCATAGAATCAAAAGATAGTTATTTTCTCCCTAGACCCCTCAACAGAACGAAGTTGTTGAAAGGAAGAACAAAAAAATTCTAGATGCTGGTAGAACTGTGATGTTGGAAGGTAATGTTCCTCATATCTATTGGAGAGAAGTTGTAAGCATTGTTGTATACACTATCAACCGGGTAAATTTTAATGGTAAATCTGGTAAGACTCCTTTTGAGTTGTGGTTTGGTTATAAGCCTACTATTAAGTATTTCAAAATCTTTGGAAGTAGATTTTATATTAAGAGAGATGAAGATATTGGCAGGTTTGATGCTAGAAGTGATGAAGGAATCTTTCTAGGTTACTCTACTAAGAGCAAGGCCTATTGGTGCTACAATAGAAGATTGAAGAAAATGGTTGAAAGTGCAAATGTCAGAGTTGATGAAGACACTATTAGATCATCCAGATATTTTGGATATGATTCAGATGACCAACAAGATAATACTAAGAATGGAAAGAATGCGTAGACATAGAATCAAGTTCAAATTATTTTGGTGAAGCAAGAGAATCATGAAGGAGAAGCTAGTGGAAGCACATAAGAAATAATAGAAGAACCAAAAGTTCCAAGGTATGTAAAGCTAAATCACTCTAAGAATCAGATTATAGGAGACAAGAACAAAGGTGTGCAGACTAGAAGAAGAATTACAAAAGAATATTGCCTGATTTCCAAAACCGAGCCTAGTAATGTCAATGATGCATGTAAAGATGAATATTAGATGGAAGCAATGAGGGTAGAAGTAATGCAGATAGACAAAAATGATACATGGATTCTTGTTCCTAGACCTCAAGATAAAAATGTGATCGGAACAAAATGGGTCTTTCAGAATAAGATGAATGAACAAGGTGAAGTTGTTAGAAATAAAGCAAGACTGGTATGTAAAGGATACTCACAGATAGAAGGTATTGATTTTGAAGAAACCTTTTCCCCTGTTGCTAGAATTGAAGCTGTAAGGTTATTTCTTGCTTATGCTACTTTCAAAAATTACAAAGTCTATCAAATGGATGTGAAGTCAACATTTCTGAATGGTGAACTAGAAGAAGTTTATGTTGAGAAACCAAATGGATTTCAATTGACTGATGCAAGACTAGATAAATACTTGTTGAAGCTTGGATTCAATAAAGGTACTGCTGACAACAATTTGTATTTCAAGATGGATTAGGATAAAGAGTTGATTATTGAAGTTTTTGTTGATGACATTATTTTTGAAGGTGATGATGACTTATGCATGAAGTTTGCTGATGAAATGAAAAGTGAATTTGAAATGTCAATGATAGGAGAGCTGAAATTCTTTTTAGGATTGCAAATAACTCAGTTAGATGATGGAATTTTCATATCTCAATCCAAATATGTAAAAGAGTTATTGAAATTTTTTGGCATGGAAGACTCCAAACTAGTTAGTACACCCATGGTAACTAGATGCAAGTTAACACAAAATGATGATTCTCCTAAGGCTAATCAAACAAGGTACAGGTCAATGATTGGTGGATTGCTATATTTGAATCAGACCAAACCAGACATTATGAATGCTATGTGCATGGTTGCTAGATATCAAGTTGATCCAAAGGAATCACACGTGACTACAATAAAGAGGATTTTTAGATACTTGAAAGGAACAATTGATTTTTGTCTTTGGTATCCTAAGGATGATGATCTTACTCTGAATGCCTTTACAGATGCAGATAGGGCAAGAGATGTACATGACAGGAAAACTACAAGTGGTGGTGCATTCTTCTTAGGGAAGAAGTTGGTGTCTTGGCTAAGTAAAAAGTAGAATTCCATTTCCTTATCCACTGTTGAGGCAAAATATATTATTGCTGCAAACAATTGCACTCAAGTATTATGGATGAAACAGATGCTGAGAGATATCAGAATTGAGTATAATGAGCCTATTGCTATATTTTGTGATAACTCAAGTGCCATGAACATTTCCAAGAATTCGGTGTTACATTCAAAGACAAAACATATATCTATCAAGTATCACTTTTTGAGAGACAAAGTGAGTGATAAAGATGTCAGATTGGAATATGTGCCCACTAAGGAACAAACTGCAGATATCTTCACTAAATTGTTTCCTAAGGATACTTTTGAGTATCTCAAAGGCAAGTTAGGGGTGATTTCCCCTCCTAATCTGAACTAAGATGCAAGTCTTTGCATCAATTTGTGCACTTATAGTGAGATCTTGTTTCATATTGATGTTGTGGTGGCTACTACTCAGGGGGAGTAGTTAGATGATTCAGATGATATGTGGTTTATAGATTGTGTACCTTTGCCATTGATGTCAAAAAGAGAGAAGTGTAATGTGAAAAACCTTGTAAAATCTAAGGGGGAGAAGAGTATTGTGTGAAGAGTTAGTTGTGTTGATGGTATTTTTCACATCATGTGTTGCCATCAATGCCAAAGGGGGAGATTTTTGGATGTTGTGGTTGTGTTGCTGATATGTGGTTGTCATTTATGTCAACACTATTAGCATTGATGATTCTAAAGGTTGTATATGTCGAGGATATTGAGAAAATTAGAATAATTATGTTTCAAGTAGTCTATGAAGCTGTGAAGATCTGAATGGTGGAAAGTTGTGTATGTTGATAATCATAGGTCACGCATTAAAGGGTTTGTTTTTGAGCCTATCTAGTATGTTGTCCAGAAGTTTCAGTGGTACGCATCAAGATTGGAGCGAGTTATGAGTTTCTGAGTTCCTACTGTTATTTTGTTACTATAGTAGGTGTTTCTGGAAGAAGAGAATGTAATTCTGGTAAATTGAGTTGTTATGTATGCTACTGTGATGTTTAGTAACATTTCTAGATTATTCTCTATCATTGTGGTATGCCCACGTTGATCGATGTGCTCATGATCGAAGATTTTCCTTTGTGTTTGAGGTTTTCATGTTCTTGGCTGACATGATGGTGGTAGCGTGTTGCGGATCCTTATGGATTAATATTTTATTGTTTGGTGTGTTCGAGGATGTTGATTTAGGTCTTCACTACGATGTGATTGACTTAGGTTGGTGTGCATTGATATTTTTTTCATGAATTGGGCCGACAGTTGTAATTTATTATTTTACTTGTGGCCGACAAAGTTGTTGATTTAAATTCATGTAGCTTATATATAAGAGCGATTGTTTCTTCATTTTGAAGTGTGTGTGTGTGGTGTATGCTCGGTGAATGTATGCGAAATGTGCGAATAAAGATTAGATCATTTTATTTTAGAGCAGAGTGTGAAGAAGATTGAGCAAAGTGTGAAGAAGTGTTTTTGTGCCTAATCAGAATTGTCATCAGGCTTTTGTAGAAGCTAATTTCTCAGTTCAACCTCATCAGATGGATTTAATCTGATTGTTTTATGTAAGGCAGTGAGCCTTACCTTTGAGCAGTGAGCTCTAGGCAGTGTGCTTGAATGCATGTCCATTCCTGATTCATTTTTCATTATACTTCTAATAGGGTATAATCTTATGGACTAACATCCACCATGGTTTTTCCCCTAACAGGGTTTCCACGTATAAAATCTTGGTGTTCATGTGTTTCTGATGTGTTGTTGATTTATGCTTTCACTGATAATTATTAGATCTAAGATTAAAGGTTGATTAAGGTTCAATAAGTTTAAATTATGTAACAAGTGATTCAACCCCCCCTCTCAGTTGTCTATCCTTGTTTTGCCAACAATTTTGAGTAGAGAGTGGAATACGAAGTTATGACACTTGAATTGGATAATTGAAAATCTATTCTTCTATTTTGGATCAAGAGTTGTACATATATTTTATAAAAATAAATTAGAACCTATTGGCTCATGTTGGAACCTTCATTTTTCATTTTCTTAATGAGATTGCACATGAAGAAGAATTCTATTTGAGTTGTAGGGTTTGTTATCATTTTTGAAGGAGCATTGCATGTTTTGTATGTCTTCAATTAACCATACTGGTGATGTAAGGACTATATAATGACTTAGACAATTGGATGAGAAGCATAAAGCTCACTCTTGTTGAAGTTCTTACTCTTTATGATTTCTCCAAGTTAAAATATATGTATCAATCCTTATGTGTGTGCTTTCCTATAAATTTATTATTTTCTTATGTTTCCATCATATTTACATCATGTCAAACACATGCTACATATTTGGAATCTTTTTGAGGTGTAAAACCAATGTTTATGTTTTTTTTAGTTGACAATTTGACATCCATTTGTGGTGAGCTTAAAGAGACTATCTCCTAAGTGTTTGTGGATAATTGAAGTAGTGGATTGAGAGGAAGAGTAGGTGGAGGTAATCTACACCTTAACCTTGGCTCAATGATCACATGATCATTTAGATCATTTATTCAATATATGATGAAAGGAAGGATAGAATTAGAAATAAAAATAATTCCCATAATCTAGTGTCAATATTTGTATTGATAGAAGTACAACAAATGTCCATGCATGTTAATTCATCTTCAAGTTAGTTAAATTACTGGTTTTTTTCCTAATGCTCTCACTATAGGTGTTTAACCCTATTCCTCCCCTCTTGTTGAGGGACTTGTAGTCAAATTTGAGGAGGTGCTAATAGGCATGGACAAGGACTTTCCATATCATTGGAATGGTCTTACCTATAGATCTTGGATATTGTGTTTTTATGGAATTATTGATCTACTCAATAACCCTTGGCTAAATGTGGATGTTGGATGCTTTACCTCCATAGAGGTCAAGATATTCAAGGAGAAATGAAAGAAAGATTCACTTCTTTTTAAAAAAATTCACATGTTTAATTGACTCACAAATTTCCATAAAAAAGTGTATTTATTTTATTTCTCCCTCAATTTGGGTCAATTTAGATTCACGTTGGTGTTTCCTTATTGCAATAAAATTCTTGGACAAAATTTTAAGAAGAATCCATTGAGAAGTGTCCAAGGATTTAAAACAAGTGGCCCATACTCTATTATTTTTCTTTGCAACCCTAAGAAAGTTGAATTAGTCACATTTTCCATTATCCAAACTCTGAAATTGTCTCATATTTGTCTAGTCTTGGAGATATACCACAACTAGTTTCTCACAAGGAGGAAGTGCATAATAGGATATGATAATGAGGACATCTATAATTATACTAATGCTTGTAATATTTGATTGTAGGTGTGGATTTCAAGCTTTATTTTTTTGTGGTTTAACATAACCATATTAATTTGTATTGAAGTTAGATACATTTATAATTAAATCAGTTGAGAATGATTTATAGGGGTTTTTAATAGTGTAGATTAATTTAATAGTTTAAGTTATATTTTGCTAGTTTACATTTGTGTTTTCTCTATTTTCTTTTGAAACATTCTTCATTTCTAGCTCCTATTGAACTCATACTTGACCCAATTAATATCTTACCAAAAAATAACCAAACTTCTTGGAAAAACCATAGGTCACACTCTAATTTTATAGTAACAATCTCTTTGATCAATCATTCCAATCCATAGGAATCATTATCCAAAGTTACTTACAGGTAGTTAAAAATATCAACTTGTACCTTGTGCTTCTAGTTTGTCATTACCAAATCAACACTTGTGTAATCTCCTATAAATCTAAAATATGAATCTTATGTGGATAAATTTGAAATGAAAATCTAAACTTGAATTCTAGGAAAATCAAAACATTCACTTGAATTAAAAAAGGAAATGATTTATTTCATTGTATTCACATTTAGATTGTAGATATGTGCTCTACATTACTCCTAGAAGTATTAGAGATAATTTTGTTCACATTTCATCAAAATATATATGTTCACATTTTAAAAAAGTTGACCTTTTGTCAAAGCATAAAAACTACATATTTGTAAAATTTATATAAAAAAAAATCTTGCAAAAAGATATAAAATTTCAAAATTGATTAATTATATTGTTATCAAAAATTGCCAAATCATTATTTCTATTTAGAAGTTATTAAAAGAATACTTCCACATTTCTTGGAAATTCATTTAGGAAGCAATAATTTTAGGAAACTTGCATGTTATTTTGCATATCATTTTGTTTGCATTCATTGAAAGGGTTGCATTCAAAAATCACATAAAAAGATAGCTTTTGTATCTTTTTTACCCTTCTTGGATTATCATATTTTACTTTCAACACTTTTATTTGCATATCATAACATCAAAGATTCTAACACAATATTCTAAATCAAAATAAACACTTACACAAGAAAAAGCATTTAGCCATATATACACAAAGATCTATTTGGTGGAATCTCAAGCATAAGGACAAGCCTCTAGCTCTCCTATAGGGGTGCCAAGGCTTGGAATAGCAAGGGTATACAATATTTTGCTAACATATTAAATGATGGTAAGTTAAAAAAATGGAACCAACTGAAATTTGAATTTTACATACCTGATACTCAGTGGAAAACATATACAATGGTAAGAGAAGCCTGCAATGGCTTGGAAAGGTCAGTCACCATCAAAGACAATCATGAAGAGTTCAAGGAATTTCAATGGACTAATAGCTCCAACATTGTGAATCTCAATGCAAAAACTATTTATAGTACTCTTGCCAAGAAACAAGAAATATATGAGTACTTAAATAATAAGTGGAACACAAACCTAGATAACAATGAATGGTCTAAAATTCTCTCCAGCAATTGGTCCAAAGTAATGGAGCCAAAAAAGGCCTATTTCAGGTGGCTCTTGATGCTCCATAGGTTACCATACAAAATTAATGCTACTAATATTGAAATTTGCAGCTTGTGCATGGTCCCTAAATCAATAACTCATATATTCTTTGATTGTATTTATGCAAAAGAAGTATGGAATCTGTTTTGTAATAATTTAGATGTTTGGAATAACAATGGCACTCTCAGATTGGATAGAACTATTTTATGCAGAAGTAACAAATTCAGAAAAGAACAAACCTTGTTTTGGTCTTGTGTATCTACATAAATTCTTTGGCACATTTGGAAATCAAGAAATGATAAAAGCTTTAATGGGGTTTTGAGGGCACTTGTTGAGTCTTCACAAAGACTCACCATTCATAAAATTGCTTTGCAGGTCACCTTGACAATGAAAGTCTCAAAGCTCAAGTTCCTCAAACTGTTGGAGGGTGGTATTCTACAAATAAGCATAAGGGAGGTCAGATTTGGGCATACTTGGAAAATCAGGCAACTAAGAATTGAGATTTTTCTCTAAGCTTTAGAGATCTTTCAAAAAAACTTTAATGATAAGGTGGAAAATGAAGCACAGTTGGAGAACCCCCCACCCATGCTAAGGCCCGAGGAGATACAAGCAATAGAGGCTTTGTTAGGCATGAAAAACCCAATGGGTAGTGAGGAATCAACAACCTAATATGGTACATATGCATGGTTTTTGTGTTCTTAGAACTTTTCTCCAAGGTTGGATACAACAGTATGCTCGATAGGGTTTTATGATATATGGGGTGGATGGTAAGCCAATTTTCATTGTAGCAGATGGCTCTAAGGTATATGAATAAATGGTATATGGGTTATATAGATTGTCCTTGCAGCAATTAGCTATATGGTATTTGGATTATATAGATCTTCCTTGCAGCAGGTGGTGGAATGATGGTACTCAAATAAACTACATATGATGTTTATAATTACTCAAATGTAATATTCAGACTCCAGTTGATACTGTATTTTGATATATAACAGTAATGCTTCCTGCTCTATATATTTTCTACTCAAACTATATTCAATACAAAAGCATTTAGCCATACACACATTTTCTTACAAAACCCTTGCACCTTCCATTTATAGAAATATTTTGAAGTGTTGTGGTTACAACTAAACCTTGACATTGGATTGTGGGAATTAGTGTTTCCCTCTATCCCAATCCCTTCTTTCTTTGCTAATCAATGAAACACTCTAAATGAGCAAGTTAGAGTCGTAAGAAGTGAGTAGAGGCCATAGGTGCTTGTTGATCCAAGGTGAATGTGAGGACCACCTCCACTCGCTCCTCCTTTCAATCCATTGCTACCTCAACCTCATTAGTTATAGAGTCAATCTTGTTGGCCACATTGTGACTTACCTTGATCGAACTTTAAGAAGTAATGTGTGTATACAATACCAATTTTTCAAGAATAATATCTCGAGGAACCAATCTTATAACATGAATATGCTTGCATAACATAGAAGTAAGCACTTTTCCATTTTAATTTCAATTAGCTTTCTCAAAGTAAGACCCCCGAATTTTTGGCCCATATAGAAGAGTAAACGTAATAAGTGAGTGAAATAGGTGAATCTAAATTTGTATATCTCAACTCTTAGTTTGGATATACATGTATTATAAAATACTCAAACATTCATAATTAGATCCAATTAAACTAATATATAAGTTTAGGCACCTAAGGTGATATGCCCATTTCCCTTAAAGGATGGGGATAAGGTCCCCCAATTATAACCATGCTAACTTTGATCAATACAAAAAAATGAAAACTCTACACTTTATGGAAGCATAATTATTCAATCATAATTTATAGTTTTTTAACGTATATGTACCGTCTACCAAAGATTATTCTACATTTAACCTTTTCTATTGAATATAGGTGAAAATGAGAAAACACTTTCAAGCAAACACATATTCAACAGTTGTTGAAGAAAAATATAAGATCAATCATGTCATGATCCACTATTATTTGAATTCATTTATATGAAAGTGAAAGTTTCCATATTCGTTCAACTCATCATTCTATTTGTTGTATAATGAATATTTTAGTTATCGTGAAAATTTACTTAAATAATTTGACCTTTATTAAAAAAGATAAACCTAATAAATAAAAATTAACTACTCCAACAATAATCTCTTCCATTTTAAAACAAGATTTTCTCGTTTTAAAAAATGTGACACTCCTAAAGTCCACATTATTTTGAAATATTCATTTGACCTCGGAAAAAAAATTCATGATCTACAAGATTTAACCTTAGAAATTGTGTTTTTAAAAAAAAAAAAATTATTTAAGAGATTGTGATCTTGAATATTTAGAAGATTGTGATCTTGAATGACCACTCCCATGGAATGGGTATGGGAGAAGTTGTTTTCCTCATTATTGAGGGTTGGAGAAGGTGTAAAGCAACGTTTTAGTCGGGGCAAGGGCATATAGAACAGATATTTGCCTAAATTCGCTTTCTATGATGTATTACCTTTGAAAAGCTTGTCACACTACCTTGTCTTCTTTGAATAAATCATTATCGATGTAGAAGGGGTGAGGAAAAAATTAACATTCTATTTCCTTTATGATGGAAATGTACTTAACTTTTTCACTAAATGGTAAGTCTCAAAGAATTCACCTATTCAATTATATGAAGAACTTTATAGATTAATTAAAGGCTTCTAGAAGTTTTGAAAAGTTGGTTTAATCATAGCTTAAAATTAAAGTATTTAAACAAGGATTTTTTTGTGTGGAAAGAGTGTAAAGATAATGGGGTGGGTGTTAAATAAAGATAAAGTTTCATCCTTTTAAGTAGCATGGAAGGGAATACAATTCCCTTTTACATATATAAAATTATAATTTTCAAAAATATTAAATTAAAATGTTATTCTTTAGAAATTATTTTTTATAAATAAATAGATATATTTAAGTTTTAATTTGATGTTGGAAGGAATTAATTTGTTAATGTCTAAAAAGTGATGTTTTTAATATATTCATTGTCCCAATCAAAACAAACTCAAAATTTCTTGTGGGTTGTTTTTGAGTCATTGAAGGTCAACTTGAGTAACATGATTTACTCTTTGACATGTGGATCTAATTTGACAAATAATAGACTTCTACAACTCAATGTTTTAATATTTGTTATTTGGATGTGGATAAGGATGAGGGTATTTATAAATACCTTTAAGTAAGTCATAAAATTGCTAGGGATGAGTTCTCCTAGATCATCTGCCTTAGTGAACCAAATTTATAGCCTTGGGGAAATGTTGGAAGATAATATATGCAAGCATATAAATGGCCTATATGTAGATTTTGATGCAACATATTTATTTTAAGCTCCAAAATCCAAGTGTTTGTAGAATGATTACTCTTTGATAATCAAATGTTCATTAGTATTCCTTGGATATGTTTGGTGCAAAAATGAATCTTTAAATATCAAGACATAGTAAGTAGTTGTGCAAATGTGTGTCGTCATATTGCAATGGCTAGTAGGAAATGGTAGGTGCCAACAATTTTAAATTTGAAAAATAGAATTTTGAGGTCAATCTTGAGTGACTTGAGATCATGTTCCTAGAATGATCACTCTTTGATAATCAAATGTTCTTTGTTACTCCTTGGATATGTTTGGTGAAAAAATGAATTTATTTAAATACCATGAAATGGCAAGTAGTTGTACAAATGTGTACCATGATAGATCCCAATGAATAGTACGAAATAATAAGATCAACAAATTTGAATTTAAACAAATAGAATTTTGGGGTCAACTTGAGTGACTTGATTTAAAGTCTAAGCGTTGTAGGATAGGCCTAGGACAAGGAAATACAAACCATGTAATCAAGAACATGCACATGAAATATAGAGTGATAATAAGGTGAATATGTATAAATATGTGCATATAAGAATGATACATGGTTGAATGTATGGAAATATGTTCAAATGGGGATGGATAGGGATTGGAGAATCAATTGAACTTAGCACAATAGTGCACCATTTGTCAATTCATAATTACAATAAGTCATTTTATCAAAATAGGCTAAAAAATTAATAGGAATTTGCATGTGTATACAAATTTTGTTTTGCCCCCTCTTTGAGGTGCGTGTGAATCTAGCATGAACATGTATTTTAAAGTATACAAACATTATCAACCAACATAAAAAGTAAATATTCAAATATAAAAGGATATGAAACTTGTGTAAAGTAATGGATCAACCTTCAATTCTTCATGTATTCCTCTCCTTGGCATTAACACTCCACATAAACCTAAAAAACATAGATAATGCAATGCGTCTCTTTTACCACACAAATGAAATGTAAATAAAACATTTATTTTAACTATCCATGAAAAATGAAAACTTATAAAAATAGAAGAGTTGAAAATTTTACATTTGCAAAAAGTGATATTGAAATACTCTACCCAATGTGGTTTCCTAGAGGGGGTGTAAATATGATATACAATCAAATAATAATATGATATGACACTTCAAACATGACCATGGAATGTGACTCAATTGCATTTGGTAAATGGAATTCACACTCTAGTTCTAATGCAATAAGGTAATTTAGGAACAACCATGTAACCCAGAATCATCACAAGGCTACACAAGGGTCCATCTGGACACTGGAAAGCAGCATACCAATCCATGATAGAAGAATCCATGAACCATAAGCAAATAACCATCTCATAAAAATCCACATCAAATCAGTGGCTTGATGGTGTTAGGTCATACATAATGTGAAACCATCCAAACAAGACCACCATGACCTGTCTCTTTTTGTGTAAGGTGATTAGCCTCCAAGAGATAGTCATCACACATAGGTGAGTAGTGGGTTTTAGTTGCATAACAACCTCACATACCCCCATCCTCTACGTTTCTTGTGTCTACTTCCTCGTACACACTCATCAAGTCCGTCTCATACGTCCTTGGAGAGGAATCACAATACAACACATAGCCGACATTGAAAACAACAATGATAACTAGCTTAGCCACCAAGTTCATAAAGAAGAGAAAATTAAAGTTCAATTTCAACAATAAGGCAATAATGCACATAATTTCAACACTGAATCAAATATATAACCACTAGGGTTATAAGAAAATAAGATCACAAGTTGTGGCTAAACCTTCACAATCAAATATAACTAAGTGTTGGCCCTCACAATCAACTGAAAAATCATCAATAACCAAGAGAAAGTTCACAATCTTTAAAATTGCACTGTACAACACTATGTGATTAGATATTAGCCACCAACGAGGAAAGAGGAAACAACGTCCAACTAGAATGATAATAGCCCTCATGTGGTGCGGAATGAGCACGCCCTCCACATGATCCAGAGTGTATCCACAACTATAAAAATGTCGTCACTCTACCTGGTCATACGCCAGTCGGAGAAGGCACATATTGGTCATATGCCACGTGGCAATGCGTCTAAGGGTTCATGGAAATAGGCACACGCAGAACACACTCCACCCACGATACCTCATGGAGAAGACACACGTAGGAACTCGTTGAATCCAGAGGTATACATGGCTAGGATCTACCCATATGCTACTCGACCAACATGGTCAAGGCAACCATGAGGATCCCTCTATAAGTGTTTGAGGCCCCATAACGCTCATCACACAAGTAGGCTAACAAAGACAATCTCATAATGTGCCTTCACGTGTCTAGGCACGTGGCATCGTGTAACATGACATCATCAACATCACTATGTCGAAACATGAGTGGGGTGTGATATCGTACTGCATCATATCAAAATACGTGCAAATACAACATCATCACCAACACTATGTCGGAACATCAGTGCAGTGTGGCATCGTACCTATTACATCATGTCGGAGAATGTGCACACACTAAGTATACAATGCAATACGATAATATCACTACGGGGCTACCAAGTTTCACCTCTCATACAGATGAGGTTAACTCAACAATGCTAGATCAATGCCTCCACAGATGTCCAGGCATAACTAATATACCTATGCTGTTGTACTCAAATTTGTAGGGATTAAGTTAACACTTATGGATCAAGTATCCTGATCCATCATAAGGGAAAGTAGTGGGTATGTTTCCTCGAGATTGGTTAAGCTAAGATGCTCTGTGCTGCAATATGCGTACGCTACACACTCCACCCAAGGAACTTGTGGCTGCTACTATCCCTTCACGGATTGAGGGTCTAGAGAACCAAAAGAAAAAGAACTACTTTGGGTTACTCTTATATATAAGTTTCAACCACACATGGGTTGGCCCTCAATTAGGTAACAAACATTCACACACACATAATGGTATGGTAAATCCCACACCAAAGTGTAAGTTTTTCCTCAAGGATGGGTACCAAGTATCACCATCACATGGATACACAAAGCAAGTATGGGGTATTCACAACACTCAAACAAGATACATTTACTGGTTTCTTACATTTATAGGGGTACAACTACATACATAATCCCATAGGAACATCCAATTCCATAACCCATGGGATACGTATCAAAACTTTCCAACCATAACCTTTTATCAGGTTTCTTTCACGCTACTCTTTTACACATAGTACATCATGCTAAAGTAAAAGCCATGAACACGTGATCACTTAACAATTCCTCTAACAAATTCACAGGGACAACTTAGTGGACTCAAATGTACCTAGTGTATAAACTTGGGGCTTTGATACCATGTGTAATGCCTCGCCACGCAACCCTAGAGGAAGTTGCAATTAACTACTCAAATGAACTAATTTTTTTTTTGTTTAAGAATAATTAATATGCAAGTTCACTACCCATTGCAACAACCTCTAAGGTTACAAGACTGAGATTAGTTATCAACCCACGAACAACATTAATGAATTGAAACCATAACAATTAATTACTTATGAAATTAAGAACACATACATTTCATACAAGATAAATTCATCAAAGAAAATAGAGATACCAAATGATTTCATTTAACAATAAGATTACAACTCTCATTCCCCGAATGAGGTAAATCCAATAAGCATGATTACAAATTACAACTTCCACCTCGGTAACAGATGAGGGGTAATTAATTACAAGATCGACTGAAATGAATAAAGCGTGAAATGTAACTAGATCCCACGAGCTCTCCAATTGGAAATCTCATCAACATGAACAAGAAGAAAGCTCAACAGAGTAAGGTGCACGTTCCACCCAACCAAGTGGAACCCAAAGGCCCACCCCCCATGCTAGGAGATAGTAACAAGGAATCCTAGCCAAAACCATCTACCTCTAGACACAGGCTGAAACATAACAGAACCATACTGACAAAACCAATCACATGTACAACACAAGTACAATAGTAGTACAACTCTAACATGGTCACATTGCTTCCAGATATAAAACAGATTAGGTATGTTAAGAATACCATACACATAATAATCAAGTACCAACTGTTGTCCTAGATAGAGTGTCAGCGCATAGCTCGACATGGGATATCCTCTAGGAATCTTCATAGGCTTTGGCCCCCACTATGAGTTATCCTAGTGGCCTCAACCGAATCTCGGCCCCCATACTCACTCATGCGGAATCAAATACCTTTCATAAAGACAAGATAGATGACCTTGCCATTCGAAGCCTTCCCAATCCAAAATCAAAACCAACAAATTCCTCTTCTTCCCTTGCTTTTCCAGTTTTAAAAAAAACTCATTCAAAATCCAAATAATAGAGAAAAATCCCAAAATATCTATGCAACCACCCTAATAAATTTTCAAAAACAGAAATAGAAAATATCTCCAATTTTCAATTTTTTTTTAAATGAAATTTAAATTCTTTTTCCAATTTTCCAACTTAATCTTTTCAATTTTCCATTTTCACACAAAATATATATTAATTCCAATATGAAAAATTTAATTTATTTCAACTCAATTAATTTAATTATCAATAAAATAAATATAATCCAAGATTAAATTATTTATTAATTAATTAAATTAATCAATAAATTAAATCACATTTCTAACATAAAACCAAATAAAGTTAATCAACAACTTAAATACATAAAGCCATTTAATTATCCTTTTCAACTTGCAATTAAATAAAATCCGAGCAAATTAACCAGTATTAAAACAACTGAACCAGACTAAAATCGACGACACACTTATGACTAGGGTGATGACTTGACACGGGAAACCTAGCTACTATCTCCCAATCAAATACCGTTGGGCAATGGACACGCTCAAACTTGTGAAACCAGGTGGAGTCGATGTCCTATACCTATTAACCTGTGAACAAAGAGTATATCAACATGCACATATATATCATAATGAGACACACCGTGAAGAGGAAATCGCAGAATCACAGGGCGCTCGCAAGCGAGTGGTGCAATCCTGTCCCCTTCACCAATACAATATTACTAACTGACAAATCTAACATCAATAATATAATCAAAAGCATAAAACATCATTGATTCAAATATCCATAATGTTAATCCAAAGCATGTCATAATGATAACATCATAATAAAATACCATCACATCAAAAGATAACATTCACATCGCTTTACAGATAGCGATCGAATAGTAACTGAGTATCATAGTCAAAGTACTAACAAAAAATACAACATAAAGGAGAAGAACACTGTTCGATCAAAAGAGCAAAACAGAGGGGTATTACATCTATTGTAACCCAACTTTCTTGCTTCTTTGGTTGTGGTTGTGTAGAAATATTTTGTATTTGATGCACCATAACACTTGTCTATAGAATCCATTTATTCTTCTTTACATGAACTATTGGCTTTTGTATCACTTTTGTTAGGAAAATACCATGCATGCAACTCCAATGCCATAATATTTACTAAACAAAATCTTGATACAAGTGCAAAAACTATGCCCATAAAGTAGGAACAAGAGATGGATTCATCTCACTTTAACCTATGAGGAGCTAAACATAAATATTATATAAAACATAAATTTTAGTAGCATAATAGCATGTAAATCAACACTTTAGAAACAAGAATAAGAGAAGAATAAAAGAAGTATAGAAAGAATAGAAGAAACACTAACTTATATATGGGAAAACCCCATCAAGTAAAAAAATCCACCCTTTAAAGCATTGAACCAATGTATTCAAGAATAGAAATAATCATAGTACACTTGTAAGCACATAGCCTTAACATGTAGATCAACATCCTACCTTTATTTAGAAAAAAAAATAAAAATTACCAAGTACAATAGGATGCTTGGATGTAAGTTGTGCCTTGCTCCTTTAATTAGAATAATGTTGTCTTAGCTCTTTCAAACACTTATGAAAATCTAGAACTTCTTTTACTCGCTCGAAACCACAATATTTGTAAGTATGGGAGGAACAAATAGATTTTGGTAATGACAAATGAGTGCAAAAACATAAATCACAAAGTAGACTATTTCCAACCTTATTGTTACCAATCATCTTTAGCAAGATGCTCATGCACGTATAGGGGTGCCTTTGAGAATGATTATATATTGATTAAAACAATGGGGTTGCATCATTTTACCCAATAGAGTGGGTTTTTAAAGAGGTAGAGTACTTTTCCATGTTTTTACTTTTTTGGATAGATTCTCTCTTTCACTTGGTAGGCCATGGTTTGAGTAGTTGGGTGTAATTCCTTTTGTTGTGCATGCTAGTGGATTATATATGTTTATTTTGAAATCCTCAAAGAGTCATTAGAGAGCATTGCCACATGGCATTCATGGTACATCCACATCAATGTTATCAAACACATGATCTTAGTCATCTCTACATGCTTGTTTGTTGAACAATTATTATTCCAAAGCCATTGAGTTGGTCTAACTAGGGACTTGATCAAAGGAGAATTAATTCTTAACTAACAAGTTCCCAAATAGTGTCTATAGACATTGCCCCTATTTAGGTACAATAAATTGTTGCATATCTATTTCAATTTGCGAATTCACTTATGTGGATCCAAATTTTTATTTTGCATGTCATATTAGTTTCATAAGTGTGAATTTGAACAAGAGGGGAGTACAACCAATTTATAAATTCTAAGATGTTTGTTTAGATGAATCTTAATATCTTAACAATATATTCTTCCATTCAAAATCCAACTAAATATGACATTTAATCTATTTTAAAATATCATAAATTCAATTCCATATTTTTTATTCCAATCCTGTCTCCAAATCCTAAACTTTTATCATTATTTAATTATTTTTTCTAAACAAATCTTAGGAAAAACATCTATTTCCATTAAAAAAATTGATATATTGGAAAGGAGTACCCAGGATAAAGCAACAGGACTGTTTCTTTATACACAGACGCCTGGAAGATGCGTTTTCTCTATTTTACACTTATTATTCTCATTGAACTCTTAAGAACAGAAAAAATGGCGAAAACAATCCATTTTAAGACACACAGGATAGTTGTTCCAAGCAAGAATATACATCTCCAATGCAAAAGATTAAAAAAGGGCTTAAACAGCACATTGCCGGCTGTTTACGCTTACACGCACATCTGGATAAAGTATGGACATTATTGTGGCTTAATGATTTTGGGAGAAGTGGACGACTCTGCAAATGAAGGCAGCGGCGCCGCCTGCGGAGGCGGCGACAGGCGGTGAAGGCGGCAGCGAAATGACCCCGCGTGCTTCGTCGGCGCGCATACACAAGTTTTTATTCCTCTATTTGTCAGCGAATCAGCCGACCATGACCTCTTCATCCACATCCCCAATTCTTTCAGGTGTCCTGCCTGTGAATTTTCTTGTTTCACTTCCAAAGCCAGAAGATCTGAGGTGCTCATTTTACCTGTTACACACGCACACACCAAAATTAAATATTGTAAAGAAACACAAAAGCCCTAAAATATTCAACGAACTGTAAAAAAATTTGTAACCCTAAGGAAGATCAAACCTTCCAATTATTGGCTTGACCTACGGTCAGGGATGGATCAGAATTCAGGAGCAATCAACGGAAAGCAAGAATAAAGATTGAAAACTCTGGCTCTGCGATTCGACCAGCACAGCGGCAAACTGGATTACATTGCGAAGTTGTTGAATTTATAAGCCCAAGGTTGCCGGGAATAATTTCCGCAATCCATGCGGCGATGCCGGCGGCAGCGGCCAGGGAAAGTCTGTAGTCTGCTTTTCTGTCTGTGAATTGAAACAATCAAAGTCAAATTAGGAAAATTCATGGTTTTCGAGAAGGACAGTGATAACCACATTTGGCCCAAGGAAGAAGAAAGAAACTCCGTCAATGGTTGATTGGTAAATTCTGTTTCATTGAATACTGTTTTTTAATGACGAAAAGATGCCTGGTTTGCCAATTCAAAAGGCAAAATTAGTGTTCAATTAACTTGCTGTATTCTTCGTTTTAGGGCGAGGTTTCCTTTTTAAAGATTTTGTTCCAGTCAAACCTGTTTTATTTGGCAAGGCCGCCCATTAGAAAAGGTCTTATTCAATTTCTCCCAATTTGGCTTTTGAAAACGTTTTTTTGTCTTTTGTTAAATATATATTATTTTTTGATTAGTTTTGAATAAGTTTATTAGGGTGCAAGTTTTGACAAGTGTAAAGTCTTTCTTAAATTTATATTATGTTGGACGGTTGTGAATAAAGGTATCAAATTTTGACATGTGGAAGGTTCTTAATATCATAAATAAGTTAGGGTTGTGTTTTAAGTAATTTTGATGAAATAGATATCTTTTAGTTATTCATCATTCTATTTTAACATCACATTAATATTTATATAGTGAATAGCAATTTTATATACAATTCTTATCAAAAAATGATAAAAAGTTGTCCTTCTTTTATAGGTCAAAATTAATCTTTGATCAATGAATTGAGTGATGTTTAAGAATAAGGGTCAAAATTTGGGTTTGACATAAAACCTTCTATCAAATATTTTGATCTTCTTATGTACTAAAAATTGATTATTTTGTGGTTGAAAAGGAGGGGTTTAGTTTTATTGGTGAGGTAATTTGTAGTAGTTAATGAGACATTTAGAGGTAGGGATCATATTTGTGGTAATGCGTGGGTTGATTTTTTATCATACAAAAACAACTGGTACATTGTTGTTTATGTTTTTTGATAATATAAGCTACATTTACAAGTGCAATACCCTTAACTCGAGGAGTTGGCCACATCATAAAACAAAAAACTAGTAACACCTTGAAGTCAAGATAAAGAGACAACACAAAAATTATCCATCAAAAAACTAGTAACACCTTGAAGTCGAGACAGAGAGACAACAAAGAGACAACACAAAAAATTAAAATACTTATAATTTCAATAATATGATAAGTACAATTTAGCTAATCACATAATTAACCATTTTAGTGTAAAGTCTAATTACACAAAAAAAAACCCACCCAAAAGATGATGTTATATATTCAATCTATTGATTTGTTGATTTTTATATAATAATTTTTCGATTCAACTATATATATTAAATTTAAACATTTTTTTATTAAATTTATTCTAATAAATATCAAAATTATAATATCAAATTGTTAAATTCCTTTGAACCAAAATCCATTACTATATTTTACCATAAAAATACTTGAAAAATATAATATATTAATATTCAAATGATATTACAATAACTAAAATTTAGATTTTATATAAACATGATGTAAACTAACCACCAAACTACACTAAACTCACAAACTTAAACACCGTATTAATTAAAAACTTATACACAAGTGTAATCTATTTTAATTACCATACCATATTAATTAAAAACTTATACACAAGTGTAATCTATTTTCCAAATTAAAATAAATATCAGATCTTTAAGCCAATAAAATAATGCAACTTTGAAGGTGTGCTTCCATCTTGTCAATGAAGACTTTTGTTAGGGGTTTTATTTTCATTGAATAGATGCTATTACGTATTCACTTATTTGCTTTTCAAAATTTTAGCGTGCAAGGAAAGCATATATTGATTGATATGACTTTAATATGAATGATTTGATATTGATTATAAAATTTGTAATACCAATCTTACGGCTGATACTTGTCTTCGCCACTTTCTTCTTTATAATCTTCGAATATAACATTTGATGTAAAAGTTACAACAATATATTAAGTAGGAGATTAAGATTTAATTAAGTAGTTTTTAAGTTAAGTTTATTCATCAATATTTTATAAGTAGTGGTTGATTTGAATCTTCTTTTATAAGTATAAATGATCAAGTTAGACTTTATTGTATATAGGTGACATTTAAAAGGTAAAGTATTAAGACTTTCCGATAATTCATGCATTTCAATATTATTTATTGAGATGAAGCATAAGACTTTTGGAAAAGTAATTCATCTTGATACTACTCAATGAATTTTAAGTGGACCATCCAATCACTACTCATGAAATATGAATCAATAAATATAACTAAAACTATAAGATTGGATTTTAATAAAACATCATTAATGATATATTATTTTTAAAAATTGTATTGTATATTTACTTTGAAATTTTAAATACTTATAATTTCAATAACATGATAAGTACAATTTAGCTAATCACATAATTAACCATTTTAGTGTAAAGTCTAATTATCCAACTATTTAATAAAAAAATTACATAAAAAAAAATTATTGGATGAAATAAAACAATAATACAATCAAAGAATCAAAGACGTCTCCTTAGTTTAGTAGCCATCTAAAATAATTCAATTTTAATTTTAAGATAATATATGTGCTTTGATTCTAGACATTGCTACATAAATTTCGGATTGGTACAATAGTTCAACCACTCTTTTAGTTGCTTATTCTTATATATTGCAATATGCTTTGATTGAATGTAAAAGGAATATATTGATTTGAGGCCTCTCTAATAAAAATTGTTTATAGGTACTTTTTTCCCAAATACTTTGTTGAATACAAACAAAATTTTGGATGTCTCTAGTTTGATTCCCCCTCTTTTTATAGTATAGAGATTTTTTCTCTTAATGGGCTAAAATCAATTAAACATTACATGAAAATTATATATTTTGTTATTTTTTAATTTTTTGGTTTATTTTGATTTGGTTGTTTTTAATGTAATGATAACTGTATTAGTGGTGTAATTTTTATTTAAAATTGACATATAATTTGAGTCTTACTTAATTTTATTTGTACTCATTTTTAGGAATTAGTCTTGACTTTTAGTCTATTTATTTTTTATCTAGGTTCACATTCGTAATTTATAGGATTGAACTAGATTAGCATAATTTGTAAACATGAACATGAAACTTTTGAAATACACATTCAAATTTGACCATGTGTTTCTCATTTTTCATTAACTGTCATCTATCGACTTTAATAGTGAAATTTTTTAGTTGCCACCTTTGGAGTCATATTTTATAACTAAATTTAATTTATTTTATGTATCAAAGATTCATTTTAGAGCCTTCACTATAACTTACATCAACATTCCAAGAGCATTAAAATTGAATTATCTGCTTACATGAACATCTAGGACATATTGAATGGTTACTTGATGTCCTCGATTTTTGTTCCTAAAGACTAAATCGACTTATATGGGGGTTTGATCAAGGGATAATCCTCCTCCCTAAAAAAAAATTCAAAGGTATTCTTAAACACTACCATTATTATTATAGGTCTAAACACCTAGGTAAAATTTTGTTACAAATTTCAAAAGTCACAAACTTTAGATTCAAACCCATAAATCAATGTTCACTTCCATACATAGGGGTCAAATATGCACTCCCAAATCTAACCTATATGAAATTTGAGAAAGACAGTTAAAATTTTATTATTATGCTTTCTATGCATCCAATAATAAGCAATTCTAAGCTATTTTCAAATTTAATGATCAAAACAATGGATAACTATCTATCAACATAAAAAATAGATAAGTTCTTTTTAAAAAGAAAATTATCTTATCATATGATAAGTTACTACCATTTAATCTATTATAAATTGAGACCAATGTGTGTTTTGGCTCTTGTTGTTTTGTGAGGTCATGACCCTAATGGATGGTGAGAATCACAAGAAGGACACTATCATGATTGTGCAATGACATGGAAGAAAGGAGAAAAAGTGTAATGTATGTATGTTTCAAACTAAAGAAAATTTAGTTTATGTGAGTTGATGCCATTTGATGACTTCAACTTGTTTTATATCTTGACATCATAGCACTATTTTAAATACCACTACAACTTATTTTTTGTGTTTGTGGGGTTCCATGTGGATACATAGGTGTGACTAGCTTTGTTGCATTTGATTTCTTGTGTGCCATGATGTTGGTTCATTATATGGATTTTGTGTAAACAGTCTTCTATTTAGTATTATTATTTGATTATTTTGACCATGGTCAAGTCCTACTTTGTGTTAGGATTTAGGTACCATCAACTTTGCAAATCCTTTAATTAATTATTCTCCTAAAGTATTTTGTACATTTACCCATAAGAGGTGAAACCGTTTGACCAACGGTGATGAAAGAGACAATGTAAATGTAGTGTTACCGTTACCATTTGTCCTTTTGGAAAAGGACAAAATAGCTAGGCGTCCCACTTTGGAATCTTCTAGAATGAGGTTGTTGGGTCAAAATAAGGTATTGTAAGAGCATATATGACATGTATGATAGTTGTCATAAGATGCTATGGCAGCATGACAGATTCCCTATGAAAATATGCTATTCTTGGACCCCAGGCGCCCATGCATGAGAGATGCCTTATGACAGCTGTAAGAGCATCTGTAAGAGGTTATTTTGGTATTTTTGACCATTTTTAAGGAGGGAGGTGTGGGTTTTCTAGGTGGTATTGCTGCCTATTGTTTGGTGAAACCATGGTGGTTTTCATCCTCACAAATCTCTTTAAATTGGAGCCTTGAGCTAGAGGTATTCAATTCAGTTTTGCAGGTTTGCAAGTTAACAGGTGTTGCCAGATTTTACAGAGTTTGATAAGAGAAGTCTATTGTTGCATGTAATATTTTAGACTTGCATACACTTATTTAAGTTCATATTGTAAGATTTATTCACCTTGATAATCAACATTTGGTATCACAGCTAACAGTTTTGTTAAGGAAGGGACACTTTCCTTTTAAAGTGTTGAAGGTTTTTTGCTACAGTGGGAGCTTTTGTGTTGTGGGTTTTGCAGATTTGTGAAAGATTGCATACCATGGCCTCCACCTCTCGTCAAGATATTGAGAAGTTTAATGGAACTGGTTACGAGATGTGGAAGTTTAAAGTGGAGGATCTCCTTGAGGAGAGAGATTAGTTACCAGTTTCAGTTGATAAGAAGCCATCTACTTCATCCATGTTAGATGAAAATTGGAAGAAGTTAGACAAGAAAGCTCGAGGGACCATTCGGCTGTGTCTCACTGACTTTGTCCTCCTGAATGTCTCTTTAGAAGACACAACATACATGCTTTGGAAGAAGATAGGTGAAATCTACCAGCTAAGAGTTTTTCTAGCAAGTTGTATCTCAAAAGATGTTTATATTCATTAAAGATGAAGGATGGTGATTCTATTGCTGAAAATTTGAATGCTTTCAATTTGATTATAAGTCAACTTGCATCTATTGATGTTAAAATAGAAGATGAGGATAAATGCATTTTATTGATTTGCTCTTTACCGAAATCTTGGGAAAATTGAATTGTTGCTATAACAAGTGGTGGTGCAGAACCTAAGATGGATCTATTATTCTCATACTTATTTCAGAGGAGATGAGGAGAAAGACTATGCATAGAGGCTCCTAAGATGCCTTGCATGTGCTAGGTAGGTCGAAGGAGAAAGGGCCTAAAGGGGATAAGAAGAAGGATAATTCTAAAGGACGATCTAAGACCCCCGAAAAGAGAAGAGTGAAGTGTTGGAACTGTGGTAAATGGGGACATGTGAAGAAGGAATGTAGAAACAAGAAAAGGAATGTATATTCCTCCATGGAAAAGTCCTTTGATAATAGCGATTTTGATGCTTTGATTATTTTAGCTAACATGTTTTGTAATGATGCTTGGATTATTGATTTAGGTGCTTCCTTCCATATGAATCCTCATAAGGAGTTATTTTCTACATACAAATAATATGATGGAGGAGAGGTCTTCATGGGTGACAACAACTCACAAAATATTGTCGGTAAGGGAAAGGTAAAGTTGTGTTTTAGTGATGGGAGGGTTAAAATCCTTGATGATGTTTTACATATTCCAAGACTTACAAAAAGTTTAATTTTGGTTTCCAAGTTGAATGGTTCTGGAATGCATGTGATATTTGACAAGTTTGGTTGCAGGATGGTAAGGGGAAGTTTGGTGGTTGCTAAAGGATCTCAGACAGGGACTTTGTTTAGGCTAGATGCCTCTACTTTTTGTAATTCCTTTTTTGTAACTAGCATTTAAAATGCATGTATGTTGTGGCACCATAGATTGGGTCACATTGGTGAAAAAGGTCTTAGGACCATACTTGATAAGAAACTAGTAGACAATATTTTTGATTATTTTGTTGGTAAAAATGATTTATGTGAGGATTGTGTGTTTGGTAAACAAAACAGGTAATCATTTCCTAAAGGAACTAATAAATCTAATGGATTGTTAGAACTAATTCATTTGGTTGTATGTGGTCCAGTGGATATAGATTCTTTGGGTGGATCTCATTACTGTGTTTCCTTCATTGATGATTACTCAAGATATATTTGGATTTTTTTTATGTATACAAAATATGAAATTTTCACCAAATTTAAGGAATTTAAGGCATTGGTTGAAAAGCAAACAAATTATAAGATAAAAGTATTGAGATATGACAACGGGGGTGAATATTGTTCTAATGAATTTGATGACTTTTGCAAACATACAGGAATTGTTAGGCAAAATTCTACACCTTATACACCCCAACAAAATGGGGTAGCAAAAATAATGAACTGTACATTAATGGAAAGAGTTAGGAGCATGTTAAGTAGTGCTAAGTTAGATAAATGTTTTTGGGCAGAAGTCATTGGTATTGCTTGTTATTTAATTAACAGATCTTCTTGTAAAGCTCTTGTTGGTAAAACACCTTATGAAATGTGGTTGGATAAAAAGCCTCCAGTTTCACATTTAAGGGTCTTTGGTTGTGAGGCTTTTGTTCATGTGCCTAAAGAGAAGCGATCTAAATTGGATCCCAAATCTCATAAATGCATCTTTGTAGGTTATGGTTAAAATTTTAAAGGTTATAAACTTTGGAATCCACTAACATGAAAGATGATATTTTCTAGAGATGCAATTTTTAGGGAATTTAGAGCTAACTTTGAAGATGAGCAACCAAAGGAAAAGTTAAAGATAGGGCATTTTGAAACTAAGCAAGAAGATGCACATGTGGAAGAACTGAGAGATGGACAAGAAGATGGAGAATAAGAAGAGATTTTTGAAGAATATGTTGTAATAGAAGAAGTTGAAAACAATGAGGATGAACATGAGGAGGAACCTCTTACTCCAAAATCTCATTTTATTCATTGGAAAATGCAAATACAAAAGAGTAGCATATCTGGAAAATGCTAGTATATCAGATCGTACAATATCAATAACTCATCGACTAACTCCTAAAGAAGGAGGATCTGAACCTTATTAATACCATCAACTAAATAAGGCAGTCAACTCCCACTAACTGAGAGGACGCCATTTAGGGAAAGCAGAGAAAAGAATGGAAGGGCGGTTACACATGTAGGGAATCTGGTCAGACATGCATGTCCAAAAGTGGAATCAATACTGCATTAACGCCTGCATCTGCTCAATTTCATTAAAGATCAACACAAGGAGGTTACATGCGACTGACATGGGGAATCTCCTGTCGTCGTCCTTCAGTTGACCTTCAAATGATTCCTCTGCATTGACCAATTGGCAGTTGCGTTTCTCAACTTAGCATCCTCAAATATGTCTGCATGGCAATGTCAGTACGCATAATAATTGCACATCTATAACCACCTTAAAGAACATTCATTAACTACATGCAATATTATTTGCTAATGTCATTAAAACTGCCAAAAATAGAATTAAACCCAATGTCTATGGTTTGAGGGAAACTTTGTAATAGTATCAACATTTAATATCAAATTCAATGCCAACTTTAGCAAATAAACTATAGATTCTACCCAATATTAGACCAAAAACTAGGCTCATCACCCATGCATGAGATATGCCTTATGACAGCTGTAAGAGCATCTGTAAGAGGTTATTTTGGTATTTTTGACCATTTTCAAGGAGAGAGGCATGGGTTTTTCTAGGTGGTATTGCTGCCTATTTTTTGGTGAAAGCATGGTGGTTTTCATCCTCAGAAATCTCTTTAAATTGGAGCCTTGAGCTAGAGGTATTCAATTCAGTTTTACAGGTTTGTTGGGTAACAAGGTGTTGTCGGATTTTACAGAGTTTGATAAGAGAAGTCTATTGTTGCATGTAATATTTCAGATTTGCATACATTTATTTAAGTTCATATTGTAAGCTTTCTTCACCTTGATAATCAACACTTTGGGGGTCTTAAGAAATCTTGATTTTAACTTGTTTCCATGTGTGTGTTACTTTGTTATGATCTTTGTATCTTAACTCATCACCTATGCAAGATAATTATATGATTTAAACCTAGATTTTAATATTTTGAGTGTTCCTTAAGAAATAAATAATATCAATGTTTGTGTGTTGATATTACCCATGACAAGGTGATAAAACAATAATGCATTTCACTTTTTAGCATTATTAGGTCACCAAAATTTATTCAAAAAATTTCCCTCAAACCTCTTAACAATTAAACCTTAAATCATTAGCTTAATTACTAAAGATGCATGAATTTTCACTTTAAACCTTTAAGTGGAATATTATAAATAATAATATATAAAAAATCCAACAAAATTTTAACATATAAATAACACTTAAAGAAGAAGGAATGGAATAGAGAATACAAATAGAACTATAAGAACACGAATAGTATTATTATACTCTAAGAAAAATATTTCAAGAAAAACCCAACCTCCAAAGCACGACACAAATTAATATATTACCAAATAAATATGGTCACAATACATTCATAAAGCTTATCCATGCAACATTTCAAAGAGATCAACAATCACACTTTTCTTCAAGAAATCTAGTAACATAACCCTACAAAATATATTTTATACATTGTCTATTTCATGCCTACAATATATACTCAAGGAGGCCAGTAAACCACCAAAAAATAATATCATGGGCCCAATCAAATCCCCATAATACCATGGTAATAGTTCTCACAACCCTCACTGTTGTGGAACCATCTCAAAATAGAAAATAATTTACATAAGAATCTTTAACATTCATTATGCAAGTTGTCATAAAAACTCTCAAGCATTCCTAGAGGAAGAACCAATTAGAACTTACACCCACTAATAATGGAATATGACAAATTACAAGGCTACTATGTAACCCCCTCACTAACTCCTTATTACAACAATATTTCCAAGTCCCTCAAGAATAATAAAATAATTACAATGTCCCTACCCTCACATGGGAATCCAATTTGGCCCACTCCATGACTATTGAAGATGGATAAATTATTTAATTTCTAATAAATAATTAAGTTCTATATCCTTGGGATATGGAAGGTGAATATCACATGCAATCCTAATATTATCCTACCTAATATATCCATCTTGTACCAATTAACTCCTCTAAGCTCACAATTTTTAATAAGGCATTTGTAACATCCATCAAGTGACCGCCAAGTTGACCATAAAAATTACATCCTTCATCGTGGGTAAACACAAAAGATAAGAAATCAAAGTTAACATTACACTATAAATGCCATGCTTTAACTCAAACACATCCACTGAGGTCCATCTCCTCCCTAATAGGATTGATTATTTTTCATATACTTAACATAATAATTGGAATAAAAATCAAAACCTATCACTAACACATCCAATTAACTATACCTCAAAATAAAATACACATTGTTGGCACATGCTCAAAATGTAAAATTCTTCATATTATTTCATCTTCATTTCCCTTGCCTTACTTTTTTGATCATTGATATCGGGCCAAAGAATTCCATTAAAGGGTGGTCCCTTGGTCATTTTATGCTTAATGTTGTACTTTACCCCCTCACGCCCTTTTCATGAGCCTAAATATCAAATTATTAACAAATTTATAAGTGGCAAGGCCTTTGAGTCAATTTACTACCTTGAGTAGGATTTTGGGACTTCCCTTACCTTGGTACCATTTTCCAATAGGCCACGATTCCTTGAATCCCAAATTTATCTTTACTACTAGAGTTTTGAGCTTCTGCATACTAGAATATCTTCCCTTCAACTCTTGATTCTTCATGCCATTATGCTTCCTCTATTATGTATCCTAAATAATTTTTGTGTTCCCATTACTTGTCTATGTCACCCCTATTTCCCCATTCTCTTATTCCCCTATTCCCACTAGATTTCCAGGTGTTTGGGTTGAGCCTCCAAAGATTCAAAAAATTATCTTTGTACTACATAAAAAATAACCCTAAAGTTTGAACCTTAATTTCCTCTTGCATATCCTATGCCAAAACCTTGAGTCCCAATATTTTTCTTGATGAGCTCCCAAAAATTTATCTACCATCATGCCTTAAGGGATTTCATATTGTGCAACCTCAAACTCTAATGGTCTTTCAAGTTTTTATTTATCTCAACACTGTGACTTACAAAGTATTTCAAAGTTCCAATCCTCTCTCACCTTTGGAATAATTGTTTGTAGACTTCTTAGATTATTTTATGCACCATGGAAAATGACACTTGATATCCTAATCTTTTGATGCAGAGAGGGGTGTTAGACTTCTTTAAACTTTCAAGTTTTTGACTTTCAGCCCACTTTCAAAAGACAAATGCTCGGACTCATCACTTAGCAACATTTGCACTAGACTGTCATTGTAGCCATCATGACCCAGTTTATGCCACTTTTCACTAAAAATCTCCAAAACACCAATGCAAAAAATGATGGATTAAGACACTCTTTTTAGATTTGATTAACATATGTGAAAACCAACACCCACTCTTTTGGAACAATCCCTTGAAACTAGACCCTCAACGTTGTCCTAGGCCATGAATTAGGCCAGATTTACAAAGGAGACATACTTTAAACTTCCCTTTCACTGAAATTCCAATTGGTCAGCACTAGACTGGGTTCCAATCTACCAAATCCACAATCAAACTTCCATGGTATGACCTTCAACCTATCAAACCCTAAAACCCTTGTTTTTGAGCCAAACCAAGAGGGTTTCTTAAAAGTAGGGGTTCCAAGCCACTCAACACCCAAAAAACTCACTAGACACCCTTCATAGGACCTGAACAAACTCAAATGACACTCACAAGGCCTCCACATCCATTATTTTACCAAATCACCATCATGGTTGCTCACTTTTACATAGAAATTTGCTCTGCCCAGCCTAGTGCATTACTCCACCGACCAATTCCATGCTTTTCTAGACTCCTAAATGCATTTGACATCTACCCTAACATAATACACACCAATCCACTGAGTTATAGTTCTATTACAGTGGGTGGATTGGTTAATTCTTCATGTTATTACCCTCAAAACCCTTGACACAAGAACATAGGGCAGTCCCTATATTTTATAGATGTCTCTCACAAAACAATGAATTAAACCTTCAAGACAAGTGCAATAAACACCAAAAACATGTAATTACAAACAATAGTAATCTTCAAACCATATCAAGCTTGTACGGACTCGTACAAGACTGGGAAAGGAAGGAAACACAAAAAATCTGTGAATTAACAGAGTTTTTTTATTGATTTTCTCCTTAAAATCTTCTAGCCAACATTACAAACATGTTTCCATGCCTTTTTAAAGGCTTCTCCACTTAAAACCAATGACCAACTACCTCTCAACTAAATTTGAAACTCCTAATGACCATTGGAGGCCAAATTACACTTGTTTACATATCTTTGTTAACAACACTTTGATTCCTTTTACATCATTTTACTATTTGATCCTCCTAAACATCTAAAACATTTGTGATGGTCCATTTAGACCTTATTGGATCCAAAACATGACCTTATGCATAAAAAGAAACATTAACCTACCTAGGCCCCATTTTCATCATTGACAACATGTTTAACATCATTTACAATATGGACCAATGAGACACCAAAGTCACCATCTACATTAAGCATGGTCTTTTTAGACCTTATTCAATGCATGAAAATCCAAATCCTAAAGTTTACTCCTTAAGGTCATGATTTGACCTATCTTGTTGAATGGTGCTCCTACACCATACACACCAACACAAAATTTTTCCAAGTCCCTTGGAAAGATTATAGTAGACTATCCTTCTTGGCATCCTTCATGTTGCAATCCTCCATGCTTACCTTCATCTGGTGCATTATGATCTTGATCTTCATTGCTCTCAACATTCTTGATCTTGCCTAAATGTTGCTCCAATTGTCCACTCTATTCTGTGGGGTGCCTTGTATCTTTCTCTTTATGAAAAACTGATGCCACTTCATCCTTTACACCTGTACTTATTCTTGCTTTCTCCTTCATCACCTTACCTTGTAGTCCATACTTGGATCCTTGTCCAAGAACCTTCTTGTCTACCACTTTGTCACTTCCCACTGTTCCAACAGTACCATCAAACATCCCAACCACTATCAGACCTATACTTACATTATTCTCTGTCAAATCAGCTCTTTGCACACTTGTACCATCAAATTTCACTTGTTTGTCAACTTTTGATTGTCTTTGTATGTTGTTCCTTGTTATTGGAAACTTGACTATCCCTACCATGATATAATCACTTGTGACATGCCTTTCCAAAGGCTCTTCACCTTCACCCTACATTTTACTAGTTTGAAACACCTTACTATTTCTTTTCTTCTATCATACAAAGGCATATTTCTTTCCACCTACCTGCAAACCACACTTATCCTTCCTACCCACTATCCAAGCAGTACTCATTTTCTCTTCACTTGTTGCTTTAACATAAATACCCTGCTCCAAACCAACAAACATTTTATTTCCACTATCCTCAAGCCTTAAAGGTTCCTTCTTGCCAAGAATCACCACCTTAGACTTACCTTTTGTCCTTATCTTTTCCCTGCAAAGGAGTTAGTTTGAAAATATGATCATCCTTCTTGATGGTGTAGGTGTTCTCCCTACCATCATACATAGACCTTATATCAAATTGGCATGGTCTCCCCAAGAGAAAATGACAACAATCAATTGGCAATATATCACATAAGACCCTATCTTTGTTCTCCCCAATCTGGAAATCCACATAGGCTTGCTCATCCACCACTAAGGTTTGACTATCATTCACCCAAGAAACTATGTAGGGTGCTATATGAGGAATCTTCTCTAGACTTAGCTTATCTACCATCTCCCTAGACACCATATTATCTTGAGAACCCGAATCAATGACCACTTGACATACCTTACCTTCGCATTTGCATGAGGTTTTGAATAGACTCCTTCTTTGGCTCATATCTTCCTCCTTAGGTGCCTGCAACAAATTTCTTCTTACCATAAGTGCTTCTCACTCTTATGGATCAACAAGTTCTCTTGAACTTTCACATTCTTCTTCTTGGACCAGTTGTGTTCTTCTTTCACTCTTCATATCACCACTTGACATTGAACCTTGGCTTTGAGGACACTTGAAAAATGGGTGTCCAAATTCTTGACAATTGTAGCATCTTCTTGAAAAAGTGTTTGCATTTCTTCCTCCACCAAATTTGCCTCTTGTGCCTCTCCAAACACCTCTGAAATTAGATTGCTCTTGTTCCTTCTTGACATCTCCTTGACTCTTATTGTTTGTCTTTCAACTAGGGAAGGATCATCTACCTCTAGAAGAGTTGCCTCTTCATCTTGTTGCATTCTCTTGCATCCTCTTTAGTTTTTCTTCTACCCTCATTTCCATTTGAAAGCATTGTTCAACTGATTTTGGTGCCAACAAGTTGATTTCATCCTGAATGTTATATCTCAGACCATTCAAGTACCTAGCAACCATTTCTTCCTCATCTTCTTCATGTTTAGTTCTTATGCTTAGCCTATAGAATTCTTCAGTATATGATTGCACATCTAGTTCCTTTTGTCTAATATTTTGCAACTTCTTAAGCAATTGAACATTATAATCACAAGGAAGGAACTTACCTTTGATTTTTTTTTTCATCTTCTCCCAAGAAGTGATCTTGCTTTTCCCTTTTTTCTCCCTCTCCTCTTGCACAAAATTCCACCACACCAAAGAATGTCCTTTCAGTTTTATTTTTTCCCTCTCCACCTTATGCCTTTGATCAACCTCTTCACTGTCAAAATAGTTCTCCATGGCTCCAATCCAATCCAGGAGCTCTTCATTGTCAAGTTTTCCTCCATACATAGGCACATTCATTTTACCATGTCTATCCCTCTTCACAGCCTTCAAAAGCTTCATCGGTCTCACATCTTTTGGATCCATCTCCTCTTTAGACTCACTTTATTCCAAAAGAGTCCTACCTTTAGCTTTTATCCCAGCAATCTCCTACTTCAGTGCTTCTATTTCTTTGTCATGATTTTCAATCTTCCTTGCAACAAAATTCCCCTTAGGAGGCATTTTGATTCCTCCAATTACCCTCTTCTTCTTACACACAAAATTGCAACCTTCTTTCACAAAAGACCTACACCCTTGCTCTGATACCACTTTGATGTAGAGAGGGGTATTAGACTTCTTTAAACTGTCAATTTACTAACTTTCAACAAAAGACAAATACTCAGACTCATCACTTAGCAACATTTGCACTAGACTATCCTTGTAGCCATCAAGACCTGATTTATGCCACTTTTCACTAAAACTCTCCAAAACACCTACCCAAAAAATAATGGATTAATACACTCTTTTTAGAGTTGATTAAACATATGTGAAAACCAACACCCACTCTTTTGGAACAATCCCTTGAAACTAGACCCTCAACGTTGTCCTAGGCCATGAATTAGGCCAGATTTATAGAGGAGACATACTTTAAACTTTCCCTTTCATTGAAATTCCAATTGTTCAGCACTAGACTGGGTTCCGATCTACCAAATCCACAATCAAACTTCCATGGTACAACCTCCAACCTATCAAACCCTAAAACCCTTATTTTTGAGCCAAACCAAGAGGGTTTATTGAAAGTAGGGGTTCCAAGCCACTCAACACCCAACCAACTCACTAGACACCCTTCATAGGACCTGCACAAACTCAAATGACACTCACAAGGCCTCCACATCCATTAGTTTACCACATCACCATCATGGTTTCTCACTTTTACATAGAAATTTGCTCTGCCCAGCCTAGTGCATTACTCCACCGACCAATTCCATGCTCTTCCAGACTCCTAAATTCATTTGACATCTACCCTAACATAATACACACCAATCCACCAAGTTAAAATTCCATTACAGTGGGTGGATTGGTTAATTCTTCATGTTATTACCCTCAAAACCCTTGACACAGGAAAACAGGGCAGTCCCTATATTTTATTGATTTCTCTCACAAAACAATCAATTAAACCTTCAAGACAAGTGCAATAAACACCAAAAACATGTGCTTACAAACAATAGTAATCTTCAGACCATATCAAGCCTGTACAGACTCATACAAGACTGGAAAAGGAAGGAAACACAAAAAATTTGTGAATTAACATAGTTTTTTTATTGATTTTCTCCTTCAAATCTTCTAGACAAAATTACAAACGTGTTTCCATGCCTTTTTAAAGGCTTTTCCACTTCAAACCAACGACCAAATTCCTCTCAACTAAATTTTAAACTCCTAATGACCATTGGAGGCCAAATTACACTTGTTTACATATCTTTGTTAACAACAGTTTGATTCCTTTTACATCATTTTACTATTTGATCCTCCTAAACATCTAAAACATTTGTGATGGTCCATTTAGACCTTATTGGATCCAAAACATGGCCTTATGCATAAAAAGAAACATTAACCTACCTAGGCCCCATATGTCATCATTGACAACATGTTTAACATTATTTACAATATGGACCAATGAGACACCAAAGTCACCATCTACATTAAGCATGGTCTTTTTAGACCTTATTCAATGCATGAAAATCCAAATCCTAAAGTTTACTCCTTAAGGTCATGATTTGACCTATCTTTTTGAATGGTGCTCTTACACCATCTTTCGACTCTCAATCCACACTCCTATTTATTCAAAGCCTTTAGGGTTTTTAATGCTAGCTTATCTTATGCTAAATTGTTCAAAAGGATCTCAATCTCCAAATCCTTGTTGCTTCTTCACTCCTCCTTCCTAGGCCCATAAACCTTTGCCTTCCCCTACACCTTGTATCCTTGTATCTCAACCATTGATCCCTCAATCTCCAACAATTAGACATTGTTTGAGCATGAAAAATAGTGGAACCCCCATGTAAATGCTCAATAACACCTACTCTTGCCTAGTTTCCAAAATACCATTAACGCCTAAAATTGATTGTGATGGAGTTGTAAAATCATTCAAATCCTATCAAAATGACATTATAGACCTCAAAGTAATAAATCTAATTGCAAAGACATGTGAAGATGATGAAAATAGGTGTGGTTATTTTGAATGCCATAAATGAAACCCTAGAATTCATAGGAATATAAATGGGCATGAGGCTACTTCTCTAATCATGGAAAATATTTTTTTGATACCCTTGGGTGTTCAACAATAAATTTGAGGAAGAATTTATCATAGATGTTTGTATTGACGCATTCAATACTTTGACCTACATGTGACCTCTAAAAATATCAACAAAGTAGATAGAATACATTAGAATTGAATGTTATAAATACAAGGAACAAGGATGTAATAAGGGTTGGTTATTCTATTCTATTCCTTCCTAGAAGTGTCTTAGGTTGTTCTAAGTTTCCAATATTTGTAAGTCTAGTATATGAGTGATAATATCACATATTATAAATCGTAGGAAGGGTTTCAATTAAATCTATGCATGTAACTAAATGTTTGCATTAAAAACTACAATGATTTAGGGAAATCTTTGAACCTAGTTGTGAATTTTATCTTACTAAATTTGTTGGTATGAATGTAATAAGAGTTAGATGAATGTGTGACAAAATTTTAAAGCATTGCATTTTTTTAATGCTCTTCCTTTTATTTCATGTGGATTATTGTAGCTTTGAGATGGATTACTAAGAATGATTGGTTGCATAAGTATTTAGCATCGATTTGTGTATGCATATCCAATTCTAGGTTTGAGTTGTAGGTTACTCTTGTCCTCCCTATTGGTTATAACTCTATTTCCTATGGGAGTAAGCATTGATATTAAATGGTCAATGATTAAACATTATATCATTTTTATGTATTTTATCCTTATTAGTTTAATTTCAGGATTAGGATCCATTATGCTCATATGTTTTATTAATACAATTGATGCCACATTTCTATTGGTATATGGTGGTGTACACCATTGCATAAAATATTATATCACACTAGGTAATTATTTGAGGACCACTTTATGTTGTATTGTAATATTGGGTTATTATTATTTAATGTGTGAAAGACATGTGATAATAATTTAACGTTGGAAAAATATTTAATAAAGTAAAAGCTTAGTACCCAATATTAAATAAGGGGTTAGTGGTTTTGTATTCGCATGGTTTTGCAGTACATGGTTTTATCTTACCACTTGGTTGTATTTGTGTGAGCTTGAGTCTATAAAAGCAAGCAAATGTTTAGTGGCTAAGGTTGGTTGGGTGAGTGGGTTGTCATCATTGAGTCTTTATTATGAATGCATATGTGAAGCATGGCATGGGATGTGTGGATTCATGTTTGGACACATGAAGATGCTTTGGAGAGGCTTGATGATTCAAATATATTCATTGTAACTCTTGTTATGTTTTATTGTTGAATAATAGATGGAGTATGGATGATTTTGGAAGCTGGGTTTTTCCCTCTTGAGGGTTTTTCCAGGTTATATCTTGTGCTATCTTGTGGCTTGTCTATTTGATCTATGCATTATGGTTACTTGCACATGCATGATTTTCTCTCATGTGGTTATGTAGGAAATGGATTAAGAATGTGGTATGTTGCATTATTTCCTAACAAGTGGTATTAGAGCTTTCATGGTTGATGGGAGGTGTGAGCTTCCAAGTTTTTGTTATAACCCTTGTTTGAGTAGATTTGTTACAAAGTTGAATCCATGGCTATGCAGGATAGATCTGAGGTATTGCAAGGTATGAAACACATGTTGCAAGTGTTATTATATAGATTTAGGTTTGTGTGGTTTACAATTTTGTTGGGTTTATTGTAGATCTAAGGCATACAAAATTTATTTCAAAAGGGCTTCTTAGATTGTGCTTTCATATGAAGGTTTTGTAGAGGAAATTTCATGGATGACCTCTTGAGAGAAAACATACCTCACCATTGGATCCAGGATGGTTGAGAAACAAAGATTCATACAAAATTTTCCCTATTTAGGAAAAATTGAAAAAATGCAATTTTTTTTGCCCCACAACATACCTGTATGACCATACAGGTCAACTACAAGGTTGATATGCAAATATATACATATGTACATATACACATACATATATATACTTATATACATATATACACATATACATATATATACATATACATATGTATATATGTACATATATATACATATACATATATGTATATGTAGTGTAGAAAAATATAACCCTTTACATTTTCTCACTTGTTTGGGCCCTCCTAATTTAAATTGGACTTAATATTTCCTTAATTTAGTGTTGTTAAATGCACCTCTTTACATTTACACACTTATTTAGGCCCCTTTTAATTAATTGAACTTAATTATTCCTTAATTAGCTCTTTAATTCATTTACAAGCCTAATAAATTACATTTTCCAAAGGGGAAAACCAAGATTAACTAATGCCTATACATAACACTTCACATTGAGCAATGTGTGTTCCAAGAATTAGGGCTTAGGACCAATTTTCCCATGGGCGAATGGGTCTTCCCTAAGATCTTGATCCCATTTTCAAATCATGTTTTGGCGGTATTTTTATGATCCTAAATTCAAATTTCAAAGGTTGGCTTGTAGTGTTTTAATTTTTGAGAAATTAAGGATAAATATCTATAAATACAAGGTTATTTTATCAATTGAAAACATCTAGCAAAAAGACAACTTTCATGTGAGAAAATATTATTGTCAAGAGCATTCAAGAGCAGATTTTTTTGTCATTTATTTTGGAATTCAAGATCTCAAGCATCATTTCAAAGTTATTTTCAATCATGCATGTTTTTGGAGCTAACATTGTGATGTAAGTTTCAAGATTTAATTCAAGCATTCAAGTCAAAGATTCAAATCAAGATCCACATCCATTGAAGCCATTTCATGCAACATCAATATCAATATTTTTCAAATTTCCAAAGGTTCATTCAAGGGTTTTGTGAGTTGTGACATTGAGTTGTTCATTCATCATTCCATTCATGCTATTTCATTTCATTTCAAGGTTTAATTACCAAAATGGGGTTTGACCAAGGCAAACCCCTATTCACCCAAAAACAAACATTTTTCCCTCTCTCTTAGAGTGTTGAAAATTTGTAGGATTATAGGTTGAAGAAAATTTGAAGATCTCAAAAGTGCAAAATTGCATTTGTTGCCACCTTTGTTGTCATCTCACGGAAACTTAGACCTGAATTTTTTCTGACTATCCGACTGTGAAACCCTAAGGATTTGGAAGTGCAGACACAGAAGCAGAGGACCTAAAAATAAATTTTGGAAAGGTGAACAAAGACCCATTCGCCTATAGGTGAATGAGTCCCAGGATAGCTTCTGAAAATAGTGTTTTGTGAGAGGTACACAACATTTTCCATTCCCATATTTTCCAGAAGCTTTACTATTTTTGATGGCCCTATGTTTCATCTATCAAATTCAACTTTTACATGTCATAAATAAGTGCATTTTGTAATTTTAATCTCTCTCCCAAAACCCTTATTCAATCAGTTTTGTCAATGTTTATGTCAAAAAAGAATCTACCACTAATTTTGAGGTAGATTTTAAGTGTCTTCCACAAATCCAATTAGCACAAAGTTGATTGTTTCTATTAGAGTTATGCTACTTCTACATGAATCAAGTCCTAGATTATAGATTTGAGGCCATTTTCTATCTTATTTTCATCTCCCAAAAGTGCAATTTAGTCATATTTACCTCGTCCACACAGAAAATTTATAGATCTTCCATAGAATTGACTCATCTAAGGGCTGAAAGTTGATTTTATCTTGGAGGATCTCATTTCTTGAATGAAATAGAAAATAGGTAGGTTCATTACACCCCATTTTTCCCTTTCTATGTATAGTAAGTTTGGTGAAACATTCCAAATTTAGTATAAAACCTTATGTGTTTTGAACCCCTAACCCTATTTTTCTATGTTTCATTTTGGTGAACCTGAATATTTGAACATTCTAAGTTATGATTTGGAGTGCATTGAAACCCTAGATCTAGGATTTTCATTAATTCATTGCATTTACGGTTTCTAAATTTGGCATAAAGTTGCATTGCATTTTAAGCGTTAACTTGCATTTTGCATTTATTTTAAATCTGAAAAATTCAACAAAAATTGCATAATGTTAGATTGATTTTGCATAGTATTTACATAATAACATACTTTCAGTCACTTAAATCAAAAAATTGAGTCAAAATTGCATTTCAAAAAGTGTCATATAGTTCATCATTTTTCCTTCATTTCATTTGCATTTAGACATCAAATTCTGGAAAATTTTGTCATAGAAGTTACAGTCTAAAACTTGGCACATAAAACACATAAAACAACTCAAAAAATGCATTTTTCACTTTTTAAAACCCTGAGCAAGGACCCATTTTCCCATGGGTGAATGAGTCCCTATACAGACATTTCAAACAAGTTTTTGGGTAGTTTTCTCTTTGTTTTGTCTTTTTGTTGTTGTTTTCAAATCTAAAAATTGATTTGCTGAAACAATCTGTTTTTGAAATCAAGTTATTGCTTCTTTAGTTAGATCTTGCAACATTTTTGGAAAAAAATATTACATATTTGAGTTGAGGATAGTATTAAATTTTTGTACTTTTCCTTTATCTTCAACATCATTTCATAGATTAGATAGATTACTTTACATTTTGCAAAGCATCAAACAAAACTAAAACTAAATGGTTAACCTTGGAGAAAGCATATCCTTCAAATCCTTTAGTTGTGATGAATTTGACATGTTAGATGAAGCCCTTGACGACTTCATCTCACTTAGATCATCCACTAAATTTTTGGTACAAAAGTACACAAGCATAGACAATCATGACAAATATAGTCGCTCTTCTCCCAATACCTCTCTTACTTGTGATGAAGGTATTTTGGTGTTAGAAGACCCAATTGTTGAGCATCATGAGAATCTTGTTTTTCCTTCTTTCAATGCTACATTTCTCTCAACAAACAGTAACATGGATGGCATAGATGAAGATATTAAGTTCACAATAGATCCCCCCTCACTAGAAGGTCACCTAGGTAACTCAGTTGATGTTATGAACGCACAAATTGGATCTCCTTTAATCAATGAACCTCCTAAGCCACCTCCCATCATCGAACCACCTAAAAATAAACCATTAAAACCAATAGATATCTTGAAATTTATAATGTAACTTGATAGTAACAATATTCTGTAGCAACCGGGGGAATAATTGGAGCCCAGTTTGTAGAAGAGGACTTGACAGTGCTAGGAAGTGAGAAAATAGTAGAAGAAATACTTGTCAAGAAAAAAGTGGAGGAATTAGAAAAATCAAAAAGAAAATGGGCGAGATAAGGCAAGGATGCGAAGCACAGCAAAAATGCGAGACAAAGCAGAACCGAGATAATCCATCAGAACCAAGCAGAAACGGAAGGCCTGGGGCAAGATTAGGTTGCGAAGTAGGAAATACCACCAAGAAGAAGTTGGACGAAAGGGTAACAGAGGATGAAACCTCAAAAAACTACAAGCCATAATGGGTTTTCACCAAAGGCCGCTGGGTGGACAAATGCCATCAGATATATCAAAAGGAAGAGGTCGAATACTCTACAGGTCCTAAAAAGGAAAGACACGACACCCTGGAATCGCATTTCAAATCTAGAAAGAAGGAAATCCCAAAGCCCAAATTCGAAGCTTCAAGCAAAATCAACCCTAAAGGGTTTCGGTATCAGAATCGACAAAGGCTTAATAACCAAGAAAGATATAAAAAAAACCAAACATATGGTAAAAACCCTAAAGGCAGGGAAAATCGAAAAACAAATATCTCAACAAAAAATCTGAGGCAGCAGGACAACCAACATACTGACATACCCTCAGACATTATTATTGTTGATGTCACAGAGGAAATCAAAGCAAATGTCGATATTCTCAAAGAAGACACATTTATCGGCAAATTCATCGGAGACAATCTTAGCAGACAAGTAATCAATGAGTGGATAAAAGAGACTTGGAAAACATAAGTTCTAGTAAGATTCTTACCTAATGGTTTCTTTATAGTAGTGTTCGCTAACGAAGTAGATAGAAAAAGGATAACAGAAAATGATATGTGGTCATTGGAAAATATGCCTCTATATATGCAACCATGGAGTCTGAATTTTAATCCATTAAAAACGCGACTATATGATCAACCCAAGTGGATAAGATTATACAATCTCCCAATGGAATACTGGGCTGGGGAATGTCTAGAAAAGATTGGCAGAACACTAGGATCCCTAATGGAAATTGATATAAATATTATGGATGGAGATCTCTACAAATATGTTAGACTAAAAATAGCGGCAATAGACACCATTCCCAAGAAATCCACCTGGTTGTAAATGGGGCTCAATGGGTACAGGAAATAGAAGTGGAAGAGATGAAATGGTTTTGTCTAAAATGTGGAGCTAGGAATCACAATGAGAAAAACTGCACAACCAACAAGCAGAGTAAGGACAACACCTATTCCCAGAAGAATACGAATCACAAAAACATTAACATACCCGAAACCGAAAAAGAACAGGCTCTGGTAGTCATGAACAATATGCCAGGAGAAGAAAGTAAGGAAAAACCCTTTAGAGATACAAATACAGAAGGTTTAAGTGAGGAGCTCCAAATCAATACTGATAATACAATACACATAACTGACCAAGGGGGAGAGGGAAG
Source organism: Sequoiadendron giganteum (assembly GCA_007115665.2). NCBI lineage: Eukaryota > Viridiplantae > Streptophyta > Pinopsida > Cupressales > Cupressaceae > Sequoiadendron > Sequoiadendron giganteum. Next base: position 102,859,945 of record CM021101.1, read on the forward strand.
GGATGAGACTGAATCGTTGACAAGTAACGATATTGAAATAGATGATGCATTAGATATTATAGAAGATAGATGTATTTCACAAACAACAGCCAATCACCTAGGGTTGGGAAAAATCGACACAACAACTAGAAAGCAGCGTGGTAGGAAATCATACAAGCAGTTAAGGGAGGAAGAAGCTATGGAAATTTTTTTACCCAGCATCATTAAATTCTTCAGTACCAAGGGAGGAAAATCCTCCCTCGGGAAACAATGAAAATCACTACATGGAATGTCAGGGGCCTTTAGGCCCCTGACAAAAGACGCCTAGTAAGGCACCAAATTAAAAAAAGTAATAACAATATAATTTTACTTCAAGAAACTAAACTGTCCAGCGAGGAGGGAATGCAATTTCTCCAATATTGTCGTGATTGGAAAGGATATTTTCAGGGATGTAAAGGAAATGCAGGTGGATTGGGTATTTTATGGAAAGAAGAGTTGGTTTCGACAGAAATAATACATATGGAAGCCAATTGGATGGCAGCAAAAATGTATAATTTGGCTTTGAATTGCCAGTTCACAATAATTAACATATATGGCCCTACCAAAACAGAGGAAAATGCATATCTATGGAGGAATATTTTCGAATTCTTGCAACCACTTCTCAAAGGAAAATTAATCATGGGAGGGGATTTTAACGCCATTCTAGATCCATCAGAAAAAGTGGTGGTATCAAAACGTTGTATTAGACTTCTATTGATTTTAGAAATTTCGTGGTTGAAGCAAGGTTAATGGACTGCTCAACAGAGAAAGGAATTTTCACATGGAAAAATAGAAGGAAAGACTTTATAGCAATTGCAGAATGACTCGACAGGTTTCTCATTACCAAGAATTGGAGAGATTCCGGATGGAAAATACAAATAGAAATTCTTCCAAACTCAGGCTTAGATCATTTCCCTGTAGAAATAACTATTTCGGATCAGTTGGAAATAGTAAGGACAAGCTTCAAATTTCAGAATATGTGGTGGTACGATGATGGACTAGTCGAAATCCAGGAGAAGTGGTGGAAAGAGCTAAAGGTGGGAGGCTCAATCAGCTTTAAAATTGTTTAAAAACTTCAACATATAAAACAGCGGCTGAAAGTATGGAACAAAGAAAATTTCTTAAACATATTTGCAGAAAAAGCCAAGGTCGAAAATGATTTAGAGTCATTAAATGATAAAATAATCAAGGATGGTATAAGGAATGAATAATATATAAAAGAAAAGGAATTAAAAAGTAATTTATCTAAATTACTCAAAAAAGAAGAAATCTATTGGAGAGACAAGTCGAGAGAAAACTGGTTACAAGAAGGTGACTCCAATTCAAAATTCTTCCACGCTTCAATCCTTGCCAGAAGAGCAGCCAATGAAATCGAAGAAGTCCAAGTAAGAGGTCAACCAGTACGTGGTCTAACTAATGTTGGATCAGCTATAGTTGAGCACTTTGAGAAACTACTAAGAAATCAAAATTTGTTAACGGAGAATGGAAGTATTCTGGATGCAATCAACAGTAAAGTATCAGGAGAAGACAATAAAATGCTTTGCAAAGAAATCATAAAAGAAGAGGTGAGAACAACACTCTTTCAGCTCCATCTAGACAAAGCACCTGGACCTGATGGATTCACAGCCATATTTTTTCAAACATGTTGAAACTTTGTTGGCAATGATGTTTGGAAATTAGTAGAGGACTTTAAAAAGAATAAGCGTTTTGTGAAAGATCTCAATAACACAGTGATAGCTTTAATCCCCAAAAAATAGGAATGCAAAAATTTTAATGACTACAGACCAATTTCACTCTGTAATACAATTTACAAAGTAATTACTAAAGTGCTAGCGAACAAACTGAAATTAGTTGTGGGAAAGTTAATATCAATGGAACAATGTGGATTTGTGCCAGGTAGAGAGATCACGAATTGCACGTTACTCCTTTTAGAATTCGTACACTCCCTTACCAATAGCAGGGAATCAAGGATGCTTATAAAATTAGATGTAAGTAAGGCTTATGATAAAGTATCATGGGAATTCTTAATAATGGTCACGGAAAAACTGGGTTTTAATTCTCATTGGTGTGACATGATAAAATATTGTATATCTTCAGTAAGATTCTCGATATCAATAAATAGTACATTGCAAGGTTTATTTCAAGCTACCAATGGCCTTAGGCAAGGGGACCCCATATCGCCTTTCCTCTTTGTGATAATGGCGGAATCCTTAAGCTGTGCAATTAAAAAAAGTTGTCAGAGATTGGAATGGAAAGGTGTGAAAGTAGCACAGGATATAGAACCAATCACACATTCCCAATTTGTTGATGACTCTACTTTATTCGAGGAAGCAAGTATTAAGGAAGCCAAGAACATCAAATCTATCCTTGACGCATATGAGGCACAAACAAGTCAAAAAATGAACAAGGATAAATCAAGAATCTTTTTCTTCAACACCAAAACAACAATGAGAAACGCAATTCTACACATACTTGGATACCAAATGGGAACACTGCCTGCAAAATTCCTAGGAGTCAAAATCTTTGGAGGTGCCTGCAAATCAAAGCACTGGGAGGAAACAACCAAAAAATGCCGCTCTAAGGAAATGTCATGGAAGAACAGCTGGTTGTCACTAGGAGGAAGACTAACAATGGTAAAAAAAAGTTATTTCAGCTATCCCAACTTATACAATGTCCACATACGAAGCACCAAGAAAATCCAAATGCAAAATGGAAAAAGTTCTGAAAAAATTCATTTGGGAGGGGTCCAAATCATAAAAAAGGATACCATTGATAGGATGGGAAATGACATGTAAACTAAAAGAGGATGGGGGGGCAGGGCTGAGAAAGATTGGTCAGCAGAACTTAGCATTAGGTGCTAATTTAATTTGGAAGCTCTACAAGCAACCGGAAAAACTATGGTGTCGAATTATACAAAGCAAATACATGGATACTAGGGAACCAAGCAGAATATTGAACTTAGCTAATCTAGGTAAAGGCTCGACAGTATGGAAATACATAACAAAATGCAGACCAATAATAACCAACCATTTGTCATGACGTATAGGGAATGGTTTGAAGGCACTATTCTGGACAGACTCATGGAATGGGCACAAAATCCTGACAAAAATGATAGATTTAGATCAGTATGTGGACAGGCTTCAGAGGGAAATTGGGAAAACAGTGAAAGACTACGTTCAATACAATAGGTGTACGATAGGGGAAAAATTTCAATGGAAGGCTATACCGGCACATCTCATGCCCCAACACTTATGCAAGGAAGTAAAGGCGAAGTTAAGTAATAGACTGATAATGCTAAATGAAAAAGAAGATGAAGTGATTTGGTGCGGTGGAGTATCAGGGGAATATATGGCCAAAATGGGATACCAAATACAAAATTTACAGTGCAAGGATAAGAATTGGATGACAACCTTATGCTGGAAACGCGAAATCCTACCAAAAGCTGGGGCATTTCTTTGGGTTGCACTACACAAACAGTGCATGGTCTGGGATAGACTGAAGAGATTAGGAATTGTGGGCCCATCAAGGTGCACATTGTGCAAAAAAGAAGAGGAGACTGCAGATCATCTACTTCTATCTTGTCCGATAGCAGCTGCATGTTGGGACTGGTTGTTCAAAGCATTTCGGGATACAAGGACCAAGACAACAAAAAATTTGTGAAGCTATGAATAGTTGGCCGATACTAAATCAAAACGGTTATTGGCAAAATCTCTGGAAATTGGCACCATCATTAGTTGTATGACATATTTGGAAGGAAAGGAACAGACGTATCTTCAAGAACCAATCCCTTGAAAGACATAGACTAATTGAAAAGATTCAAATTTCTATAGTTGAAACAAAAAATAACCGATATACTATGCAATCTAACACAAGTTTCACACGTTGGGACGAGGTAATCAAGAAAACTTGGCCGAGTCTAAAACTACCCAAAGATTTGACAAAGAGTTAAAAAAAGGTGAACAAAAAGGAAGTTCGGTGGAAACTTTCAGAGCATTTAAATTGGAAACTTAACTTTGATGGGGCTACAAAAGGCAACCCCGGAAAGGCAGGAGCAAGATGTATAATTAGAAACACAGAAGGGAAGGGTGTCTGGGTTGCTTCCAAGAATTTAGGTACCTGCATGAATAATATAGCAGAAATGGAGGCGCTTGCATTGGGATTGGAAGTCTAGTTACAGAAAGGAATTGATTCGGTAGAAATAGAAGGCGACTCCCAAATCTGCATTCAAGCAATTACATCGAGGAAAACTCTGAATATGAAACTAGACAACTGGATTGGAGTAATCAAATCCCTTCTTGGAAAAGTAAACAATTATACCCTATCACATGTTTATAGGGAAGCTAACAAGGCTGTGGACCTGCTGGCAAACTACGGTGTAAATCAAGGGCCGAGAGTGAAAGTGGACAACTGCATGGAGCAGTGGTCAGATCTTCCAACGCTTCTAATCACCGATAGTCTAGGCGGATGAAAGATCTCTGAAATCCCTAAAAGTAGCATGTTGGGATAGTCAGATGGGACAGCAGATAAGATTCGAGCAGTGATTTGCCAAAGTGCTTGGGGGAGTTGCCATACCCACGATGAAAGTTCAAGCATTTATAGGAAGTCGAGGGGTAGAAAGAGTTAAGGTGTAGCTCCAAATCCAATCTCATAGGAAGAAAATGGTGTATAAATTTGGGGTGAACTGCATCTGTTTGAACGAGACACTAAGGATGCAGTGTAAGAGAATATTCTCAGTCGGATCCCAACAAGTGATCGAAGCAATCGAACAAATAACTCAGGAGATCTTGCAGGAGGGAAACCACTAGTGCGGCGACAGAATTTATGAGGTAGTTTTAAGCTTACTGTTAGATGTTTTGGGTGCCAGAGAAGTATTGGTGGAGAAACTTGAGGGTTTTGTGTCAATAATCAACATTCAAGCAGTGGCAAATACAATACTGGAAATGCCTGTGGAAGGCATGGTGAGCTCCCTGAAATATATCTTCGAGGAAAACGGGTTTGTGGAAGAAGAGAACGAAGAGGAGGTCGAAGCAGGGGAGGAAGGCACGAGTTGCCCCCAGTACCAGGTCAAAGCTATGAACAGCTTCTTAGGCAATGCCTGGGATGTATACCAGGCTAGCATAATCAACAACGACATGAATGCCTTTGCAAGGTATGTTCAAAATGAGGATTGGTTCAACAAATGGAGAATGAAGCACGTAGTGAAACTGGGGTATGCACTGGCAGTAGTATACAACTATGTAACAACATAAAGCTCAATATGTATACAGACGGATATAACATAGTCTAGAAACAGTCAAATATATTGTAGGCAACTATTGCCATTTTGAAATCAATATAATAGGGCGCTATCCCCACTGATAGCACTTAATTAAAAAAAATAAAAATTGTAGCAACCAAATTATAATACCGTTGCTCACACATATAATACATGGAACAATAGACAGCCACAAACTATTCCTACTTCATTACCATTGCCTTGACCTATTTTGCCGATTGCTCCTCATTTTCTCTTACATGGTGGAAAGGAGTATGATTTTGTTGAACAACTTAAAAATACTCCCACTAACATATCCTTATGGGATCTTATTCAAACATCACCTACATACAATAGGATGCTCTAGGAAATTTTGCAAAAGAATGATATCCAATTTTCTGTGAAATTAAATGATGTAACAACCTCCTTTTATTGTAGGCAAGTGAAAAATTCAGACATCGCATTCCCTCAACATGAATTACCCTCACTTGAGATACAAAATAAATATGAACACTTAATCATAAAGGTGATCATTAATGAAACTGTAGTTAGACACACTCTCATAGACAATGGTGTAGGTCTTAATGTTTGTAACATTGATCTCTTAGATAAAATTGGTGTGGACAAGAAGCTTATTCAACTTAGTGATGTTAATATTTGTAGCTTTGACAATGTTAATAGGCAACAATTAGGAATGATCACATTACCTATTAAGGTTGAACTTGTAGTTTTTCCTACCTCTATCCATATTATGTCAAAACCTCTTTCTTACCCATATCATGTAGTCTTTGGCACTTTTTCACTCATTTTGGCCTTTTCCCTTGGATTTTGGCCTTGTTTTGCCTTGATTTAGTCTTGAATGCTTGCAAATCAACAACAATCTAATGGTGTTTTACAAAGGTGTTGTGAAGTGTTGTAACACATCTTCTCACTTTTCTAAGACCCTTTCAACATAATTCACCTAAATAACCCCCTTTACCCCTTTCCAAGCCTTGTGTCAGGGTGTTGTAAAGTGTTGTAAGACATTTTCACATCTTACTAGGCTTATCATCAACCAATTGACCCTTTTCTTATGTTAATTTGTCCCCTTAATGTACTTTTAGGCCCGACTTAATTGTTTTTCGGGAGGCAAGACTAATAAACATCATTTAAAATCATTTTATTCTTGACCACCACTTGAATTTGCCCAAGTGGACTAGGTCACCACCTTGGGTGACCTAGTCCCTTTTGGCTTAAAATTCAAAATTAAAACAATTTCTTAACAAGAATTTGCCTCCAAAACCCTAGTGTCGGCCTATCATGTGACATTTTTGGGAAATTAGGGAATATCTTGTATAAATAAGGGTTTTCACCTTCATTTCCCCCTCTCCTAAGCTCATTTTTGCATCTCTTCACAAGCACTCTTGCACTCAAGCTTCCCAAGCAATAAATCAAGCACAAGGGCATCACAAGCAACCTCCATTGGAGTTGGTTCTTGCATGTTGCAGACTTCAAAAAGTAAAGGATTTGGTGAGAATTTACATTGTTTCATCATTCAAGCATCCTTTCCTTTTATTGTTTCTCATTTGGGTTTGGCTACCACCAAAGGGGTTTGACCTAGGCAAACCCCTATTCCCTAACCCCAATATTCTCTTTGTCTTTGCATGTGTTTTGTAGGTTGTATTCAAATTTAGCAAAATGACACTCAAGACACCAAACCCTAGGAGGAGCAAAATGACAAGTTGCAAGTAATTTTTTGGAGATTTAGACACGGGCTGCTGCAGAAAAGGAAAGTACTAGTTGGGACCCACAAAATCAAACCTTCAAGCTTTCAAAAGTACCAGGAGGACTAGGTCGCCACTATTGGTGGCCTTGTCCTTATATCGGGCCTAAAAAGGATTTTTGTATTTGTGGGTACCCTTTTCCCCAAAACCCAGTCCGGTAAAGTTGCCCGACAAAAAGACTAGGTTGCCCAGCTTGGCGTAAGGTCCCTCTACTGATTTCAGGCAAATTCCAGAACACTCTGGGGCTTCTCATCTATAACTCTCCATTTCCAAGTGCACCATCTCTATGTTTTCCAATTTACTTTTTGTTTGCATACATTTAGGGCATATAGTTTAGGTGCATTTAGTTTACATTTGCTTTTATTTACATTTCATAGATAGCATTAGTTTCATCCAACCACACTCCTCACACACATCACAACCCTAATCAATGCATCCTTCCTTTGAATTCAACCGCCAAAAACAAACATATCAACAAAGTGAAAAGAGTGTCATTCCTACAACAAGTGCTCCTAGGTGAAAAACCCTAGGGGCCTAGTTAAAGGAATCCTCCTTCCCTTGTTAGAATATCCATTTTTGGTGGTTCAATAAGATAACAATGAATATATATACATAAAGGTAGAAATAAAAGGATTTAAATAATAAATAAATTTTAAAAAACAAACAAAAAAAAAATATTGAAAAAGCAAAGTTGAAGGAATCTAAATATACTAAATAATTTAAATAAATAAAAAGTATAATAACAAAATAAATATATACATAAATGCATACAGAAACATGATTTGTTGTTTTTTAGATCTAAAGAATACAATTTCATTCAATTATGAGTTTCCATGCTCAGTACTAACATCTTTAAAATCACAACTACCAATGTTATACTATTAAAAATATTGATTATTTAATTAATTATATTCTCTCCACTCTGTTGTAACATCTTTCCCTTATTTTTGCGCATTTTTCACTAGCCTAACTCATTCTTTTTAACTACTCATTCCAACACTTCTTTTGATCACATTTATTTGCTCCTCTTTCTTGGATATCCTATTCTTTGTGGGTGTTTTATAATGTTCTTTCTTTGAGAGGTAGCATTATTTTGTCTAGCCCCTAGCTTCTGATGCTTTCTTCTAAACTAAAAGAGGGGTAAAAATGTATTCAATCCAAAATAGAGTAATACAAAGCAAGGGCATTACACACCCCTGTCAATCTCCACTAATTGGTCCAACTTTTGTGAAAAACCTAGGGGTAATTGACCCCTTTCCACAATATTCCAATCTTGCAAATGATCAAAAGCCTATTTAGCCAAACAATCCACAACCCCAATCCATTCTCTAGGAATATGATAGAAAGAAACAAAATCCAAGGAAGCACATAGATTAAGAATCTATTTTATAATAACAACCAAATGCCAATTGACATCCTCTAACTTATGCCTCTTCAGGAAAGTCACCACCACCTGAGAATCAAATTCACAAATGATCTATCTCCACCCAAGAGCACAACCATGCTTCATAGCACATAAGATGGCAAGAGCCTCCATCACATTGCTAGTATACCAACCCTTATAAACAGAAAAGATAAACTCAACAGTCCCAGAACTAGTCTGCACCACACCAACTTGTTAAACTTCTATATTTATTTATCATTGGTCGAGTCTTGCAAGGCCTTTTCTTTCCTAACTGAACAAGATTGTTACTTTGAGAACAATATGAGCACTTCTCCCCACATTGTGATATCGAGGGCATTCATACTCATTGATCGAACCTAAATTCAAATTAGGTCTAAATTCATAAAATACTGTAGCAAACGACAATTAAGAAAACTCTTCCTAACTCATAAATTCGTAATCAAATTAGCAATTCCCAAAATAAAAAACGCAATGTATGTTAAAGAAAACATACTCTTTCCCAATTTTTTGAGTGCCAATGCATATAGGCAGCACAATATTGTTAGTCCATAAAGGTACCTTGCACCTCTAATTAGGAAAATGAATTGTCAATGGCATACTACTGAGTTTCCAAGTAGTGTTGAATGTCATACCAACCAATTTTGGTAAAAATGAGTGACAATCTCCAAGAAGTTTTATCAAAATTTAAAATGGATCTTGATTGATCGGTCGTTGTCTATCTTCCACTACATTAATCATATTTGTAGATGTTAAACCTGTGAGTGTAGAATAGTTGTGTCACATACTCCTGATTGAATGTCTCTTTTCTTTGGTTATAATTATATTCCCTTTTTTTTACACTGCAAGAATCAGGTAGCCCCCTCTATAAACTACAATGCGTTTGGTAAACATTTTTCACATATTTGATGATGCTAACACAATACGTTCTTCGGTAGCATGGGGACGGGGGTAGACTAGACCTCATGACCTCTTGCCTGCAACAGGATGCTTTAACCAATCGAGCTAGACCCCCCGCTCCATAACTGCGTTCCCTTTGAGTCAAAAGTTGTATGACAATAACTATGATTAGCTTATAACATACAGTTGCAATTTTAGTTATCTATTAAGAAGTAATGCAAAGAGGTTTTTCATTTTTAAGAGTTCAAATCTTAGAACAAGATTTTAAATCTCAAAAAGGTTTTGCAGCAACTATAGAACAATTTATAGAATTAGTAGCAAAACAGGATAAAGAAGCACATGCTTAAGATCCGCACATGCTTCAGATCCTAAAAGAGCCAAATGATCCATAAACAGGGAGCATATTCCTCACTGCCAACAAAAATGGATATACGACAAACTGGTTAACAAACCCCCATTACACACCACACCATCTCAAATCTTAGTATGAGAATATGGTTGATCAAGTTGGTTTTGCAACAACCGTGAAGGAGTTTAAAGAAAATGTAGCAAAACAGAAAAGAGAAACACATGCTTCAAATCCTACAAGAGTCAATGATCTATAAGCAAGGAGCATATTCCTCACACTGCCATAAGAGACTTATGAATTTGAAAATGACCTCAATAAACCTTCAATCCACAATGCACACCATCTCAAATGGTTGTCAATCAACCCATTAAAAACACCTCAATACACTTCAAACTATCTCAAATCCTAGTTTTAGAAAATCTCAAATAGGTTTTGCATCAACTATGGAGCAGTCACTAGGATCACTTGCAAAATAGGAAAGGTAACCATGTGCTTTAGATCCAGAGAGTCAATTATACATAAACAAGGAGTATATTCTTCACACACTACCATCAAAAACAAATATATAACCAAATAACCTCAACAAACCCTAGATACATACTGCACCATCTCAAACTGTTGTCACTAAACAGAAAAAACTGAATATCAAAAAACAAACAAAGATCATCTCAGCAAAACTAAAACAATAGATAAGAATAACAAAACAACATGTCAACACACTTCTTCCTTAAGGGAAACCCCATGTGGGTGAAAAACTCAACTCAAGAGAGCAAATAACCCCAATTACACTATCAAAATGGTTGATTACAGATGAATTCAATGTCATAGTAGGATCAACGAACTCCAACAACGATTTGTACACTCCCTCCAACAAAAATATTACAGTAGCCCAAAATTAAACAACATTCATCAAAAACTTTCAATAAATAAAGCATAGGCAAGAGAGAAAACAAATCATAAAAAAATAGAGGGGGAACAAAGAGGTGGTGGGAAGAAGTGGAAACAGTGCAACTATGCTCATCAAGTTTCATTATGTTGATCAAACCTTTGAACTAAAAGAACAAGCAAGATAGGCTTGGGAGGAATCAAATAATTCGAAAGAAAAGATGGTGGTTAGAAGTGGAACCAGTACTTAGAGAAATCTAATCCTTCAAAAAAAAAGATTGTGTTTAGAAGAGGAACCAATATACCATAAGTACTAACCAAACCATTTAACTTCAAGAATGAACAAGATAAAGATTAAACCAATGAGGAAGATAAAACTATATGACCATAAAGGTAGAATGGTTAAAATTAGGCGCAAAAATTGAGAACCAATAGCATATTTATTATGAGGTCAATGTAAGGAATGAAAGAATAAGGGAAAATAAAGTAACCCAAGATCAAACAAGGAGAGTACTACATAAAAAACATTAAGGCTTGAAATTAAAAAAAAAATTGAAACCTAAATACAAAATATTGTAACTGAACCAAAAGATAGTTTAATAATTCAGATAACTTTTTGTAACAAAATTTTGTAAGGGTAAGGTCTCATGGAGGGGGGCTTCCTTAAAAGTCTCAATGGATGTTGTTTAGTTTTTTAAGGGATATTTTAAAGCTCTTGGTCCCATGGAATTAGTAGTGCAGTTATGCTTAACAACTTAAGCTCCGAAATTCAGGGATGCTAGTGGTCTCATGAATTTAGTAGTGCAGTTCTGCTTAAAATTTTAAGCTCTGAATTTTAAGAAGCTAGCGGTCTCATGAATTTTACTTTTAATACCTTCTAATATTGACAAATTAATTTATTTTTTCCAAACCACTATATAAAAATATTATAATTTTTATCCAAATCAATATGGAAGCAACTAGTTAAACTTTGAATAAATAAAAGCAAAAGCAATATATTATTGAACATATCTCCATCTATTAGACTAGCTCTACATGATTTTGCGAGCATATTAGTTCTCAAAACATCATTTATACAATTTATAAATTCCTTTTTCATTTACCAATTTTAAAACTTTTTTTTCATTTCCAGATTTATAAATCCTTCTTTTATATTGGATTAAATATAAGAAAAAGTTACATGAAATAGTTTTAACAGTTGGAGACAAACAATTCAGCTACAAATGCAACAATTCAATTTAAAAATAGAGCATTGTGAGGCAAAATTAGCAAAGAAAACAAATAAAACATCATCTAAGCAATACACAAGAGAAACAAGCCAGTCATTTTAACAAGCTTTAAATTTTCTCACACAATCCCACTAAGATGATAAAGTATGGAGATAGGTAATTTGTTAATATCTTGCATCTTTTTTAATTTAAAATTTATACTTTTTTTTCATTTCTCAACATTTTCACAATGAAATTACTTTCTAGTAAGAATTACAAAAATCTCAAATATATTGCAAATTAAGACTTGTTAGATGTATCTTGTTACATGTTAATATTTTTTTAAAAAATAACACTGATTTGAGGACTTCCAATTCAAAAGAAAATACAAATTTGAGGTTTTTTCATCTCCCACATAGAAATCTCAACATTCATATAAGAATCAAAACTTAACGAAGGCAATATAAACAATTACAAAAGTAACTCAAAATTGAAAACATGTCTTGAGATCTATTACATCCATACAAAATCAATTAAACTTTTGGTTTTTATGGCTCTATATGTCTACATTATTCATATCACCATTTACAAGTCATTAATACTTCTCAAGCAAGTGTTGCAACTAGATCAACTAATTCATTGGTTGGCCTATTTGTTCCATTTTGAGCAAAAGCATCTTCATATGTATCATCTTCATCCTACACGATGTCTAATGTCATATTATGCAATATACAACAACAAACAATGGCTTTTGGAAGCATTTTCAAAATTTGGATGCCACATTTTCGATTGTAAAATTTGTCACATTCTCTTTAGCCTTCCAAATGCATGCTCTACCACAATGTGTGTTATGACAACTTAAAATTGAATTCTCTTTGTTTTGTTGCTAGACCTCCACTACAAGGTGTAATTAACTACGTCAACAATGGATATCCACCGTCGCCAATAATGTACTCTCATATTTAGTGAGTCGAATGACACTGGATGACCATTTAATCTTTGTCCATCTTCACACATTCTATAAAAACGAATTTTGTAAAAGTCTAGAAATATTTACAGAACCCGACGACCTTATAAAAACATCCATGAAATACATATTACTATCAACAATTGTTTGTAATGACATATAATAGTTATGATCACGATCATACCAATCAGAGGAACACTCATTAGGTAGAAGATAAAATAGGATGTGAGTTACATTTATAGCTCCACAACAATTTGGAAATCCTCATTTTAGACGAAAGTCTTCCTTTACACACTCAAGTGCCATTTGGTTACTAGGCCATTGGATATGATTTTGAAAACAAATATAAAAGACATTGATGAACTTATTTACAAGTCTTACCATAGTTGACTTTTCACAACCAAATAGTTCACTAATGTTAACCATTGTCATTCTAGATGACAATTGTAAAATTGCAATGGCAACCTATTTCTCAACTGGAAGGACCCTACTCTATAAAATTGTAGCAAATGAATATGGTATTTCACCTTGCTTTAGGTCATCATTCAAATTTTCACAAAGATTTTGAAATAATGCATACAACCTAAAGATGTTGCAGAAACATTCATCATCGCATCTAACTTGAAAAATGTAGTGGTTCCACCAATGTAAAGAGCGTGGTTTGATATACCACTCACCCTGAATTCTTCCTTCCCAGTGAGAAACAGATAAATCAATTTTGACAATGTCCCTTTCCAACTAAAAAGTGATTGCATGAAACACTATTTCCATATCATCTAAGTCCATGTTTGACGATTGTCTTATTTCAAAGAAATCTATTTTATGTTGCTTAATTATATTTTGTATATTGTTTGAATTTTGAAGATCACTCCAAATCTGTATGCCAATTGAATAATATTTGATGCAATGGCAAGAACAAATTTCATTTTTTTTGTTGAACTGGAATTCATTGTGCAATAGTGATCTCCACCCTTCAAAACCAAAAAAAATGCAAAAAGAAATCATTAAATACAATGTTTTAATGTCTATGAATATGGTTAAATAAGTTTGTGAGGCTAATATAAGAATAATAAGAACATGGCAAAGAAAAAACAAAATAGACTAAAGTAGAACTTCGGTAAGGTGCATATAATGCTTTTGAGTTTTTAGATTAAGCAACATTGTTCTTGTGAGTGTGGTACTATGAAGTCCAAGGGGAGTGTAACTTAAGCAAAGAAACTTTACAATCACCTTGGAAGCTTGATGGCCTCTCAACATTCTTGTGTTCAATCATCAATCCTTTTCAAAGTGATTCATCTAATCTTCTATTCATTTATCTTGAAAAAATGTATTGTTCTTGATGGCATTTAGAATTAGTTACAAAATTTCATTTATATGTAAATTTTGTTGTACATAACACTCAAAATGGATATTAGTGTGATTTGTACAACAATCTATATACAAAAATCATTATCCAATATTCTTCTACCCCAAGATTCATTGTGTACAATACCAAAAAAAATGAATATCTTCTAGTTTGTGTATTGTTTTCAAATATGATCATACTAATCTGATCCAATGGAGAACTTAACTTAATAAATGTTCTAAAGTGAAGTAAACACAATTTCAGCTTATTCAGAATTATGGTTCCCTTAGATATTACATCTTTCACACTTAATCTACATATTACCTGCACCCACTTCACCCTTTATACAATATTTTAAATATGCAACAACAACAAAAAAAAAATTGAACACGAGATTGTTTACTCATAAAAGTGGTGAAAAATTAGTATATTTTAAATCCCTAATTGGACCCTAAATGAACACAAAATGAAGTCACAATTTATTTTTAAAATTTGATTTTGTTTAAGATTTTTAAAGAAAAGTTTGAGCATGGACTTCTTTATTCTGTGACGAGCTCTCAAAATTCATCATCTGGGTTTTTAGTTGTCTTAAAATTTACTGTCTCCTCAATGTACACTACCAAAATGTTTCAATCTCCTAGAAGAATTTACGATTTACACCTTATAACTCTTACATCATCTTGTGTATCTTAAAATAACTTGTAAATCAAAACATTAATCTACTTTAAAAAATTTATATACATATCACAACCTTCTGCCATCAACCTACTTCCCATTTATCCCACCTTCGAAAGACTAATAAATATGATCAAATCCTTTTAACCATCCTTAAAAAATATGTGATACAAATTATCGTTATTAATTTATTAACAAAATTTTAGTTTTCTAATTCAATTTATAAACAATTAGTAGATGTTTGTTAAAGATATTAGTCTTTTGATTCAATTTGATCTTGCTTCATAATTGAAGCCTCTTAAAATCTAGATTATTCTTCCAACAAAGGGCAATAGATTATTTATGTCGTTTATGCCAAATATGCTCAAATGAACAAACATAATAGATATATGCTTTAGAAACAACAATATTGAACAAATAAAAAAATGTTACATATTTGCTACAATATCTCACATATCTTGGAAACAACAATATTGAACAAATAAAAAAATTCTATGTAATTGCTACAATATCTCACCTATCAAATGTTTCAAATACTTCACTTGACACTTTACAAATATTGGAAACAATGATAATAGAAAAACTCATCTTCAAAATTCATTGTATTGAAATAAAAGTTGAAATACAAATTATATTTTGCATATTATTTAATTGTCATACTAAATTTCACTTAACTAAATACAAACCTTAAACAAAATCATTTCTCGTTTGAAAAATGATGCATTGCTTAACCAATAGAATATAAGGCTGCAACCATGTTCATTTGCATATTGACTTTTTGCTCTTCCAACTTAATTAGCTTTTCATCATTTAATTCTTTCTTTATTAATCATTTTTTCATAAGACCATACTCTTTTTCGTGGTGTTTCATACAACCTTCTTCAGCTATCTGTAATGTTAAAACAATTGATTTGTAATTTTCCAAAATTGTGTCTTTCATACCACTGCTTTTCAATGTTGATTTTCGCTTCTTACTTGTGTAACCTTCTTTTATTTCATTTGAAGAGGAGTTTTTGTCACCAAATGTGAAGTAGTTGTGTGAAGTATCAATACATATGTTACCAAGACAGTCAGAGTGACTATTTCAATGGTTCTTTGGGTGCCACAATTTGCAATGAACTGTCTGATTTCATTAATAAGATTTTGGTTCGGCTTTCTAACCTCCCCCTCCATTTATGGGTTGATCTTCTTTTAGAGGAAGTGGGTGATGTCCTTGGAAATTTTTTGATGGTTGATGATGAATCCTCTAATATTTTTCACTCCAATTTATTGGTTGAAATGGATGTTTCTAAAAGGCTATCTGCTGACATTTTACTTAAATCTTCTAAAGGTTCTTGGGTTCAATCTTTGGACTATGAAAAGATTCTCTTTCGATGTAAATAATGTTTTAAAACAGGTCATGTCGCTGCTCATTGTGGTTTTGAGAAAATGAAAAAAAAACTACATGGTGGAATGGTGCTTCTCAACAGCATTACACGGTTGAAAAGAATTCTGAGCAACACCAGAGTTTTTTTGAGGTGGTTGCATTAGAATCTCAAAATCTTGGGGCATTTTCTCCGAATGTCATTAATGGTGAGGTTGCTGATGCTGTGCAAGATTATCTTTTTGAAACCCCAAAAAAAAAAAGAGATGAGGTATCAGGCTACCACTTCTGGTTATAGCATTCCAACTCTTATTTCTAGTGACTTTTCCGAGGAGGCTTTGCCTACAAGGAGGAATATTGATGAAATCTTTGAAACTATGGCTGCAAACACTCTTTCTCCAAATATTGGGGCATGATAAGGCAACACATGTGGAAAAGGGCTAGATTTCTGTTAAAAACAAAAACAAAAAAAAATCTCTACACTTTCTTTTGACATGACTTTTCACTTCCACAAACATGACTACACATGTAAATCTTATGGTTCTTGGGTGGGGGCAAATTTTTAGCTGGCTGCAAAAAATTGTTTTTTTTTTTAACTTTATTTTAAATTGTGGGAGCCTTTGTTATAAAAACCCATGCTATTTGTAAGAAAATTCAGGTCCCTTCAAAACCTATTTTTACCTTAATCAAAAACACTACTAACTTTCTAATAGAAAGCTAACAACATTCACATACATTTATTCCAACAATTTTATCAAAATTCAATCTAAACATTACTTCTTTTAATTCATAGAATAAAAGGCATTTTATTTTTAAGCAAGATCTAGTACTTATAGAAATCGATAGATAAGGTACTACTACAAACAGTTGTACAATAATTTTCTACCTACATAATTCAAACTTCAACTTTACTATGCATCGATAGACCCCGTGCATAACCTCAAAAGTCATATGTATGCTTAAGAATGAGCAAATGATTCGGAAAGCAACAGAAAAGACAAAATAATTTTTAATGTTCTTTGGGAACAATAGACTATATCCTTTTGCTCTATGGAGTAAATAAGGTTCTGCTATGTATGCCCCTATCCTATGAAGAGTTGGTTCATATTCATCTGAACTTGTTATTGGGACTTGTATCCTTCCATTAAGGTCAATTCTGACTATATTTTCTGATTTACTGAGTTTGGTGATAACAATGCGGTATGTTGATATTCATAATGTTGGTAAAAATTCATCTCTGTTATTTTGCACTCTCTTAAAGTCTAATGTAAATACAGAATATGTTAAGCTAGTAGCATTATTCCCCAACTAAGCTTTTGATATACAAGTACTATAAAATTAATACAGATTTATATTCTTTTATGATGTTCTGAGTTTAAAACTCTCTCAGTTTTACCTTATACCCTATTAATCAGCAATACTTAACACCTAACTAGTCTTTTACTCATAGACTCTAAGTGTAAGTCGTGATTTATAAGTGTACGTTTTTAACATATGGAAACTCTTTGGGTTTCTGCAAACACAATCCAAAACAATCCACAACAGTAAGACAGAACTCCACTCTTTATTTTATGATTCCTCCTATGATTGCACGTAACCAAAGAGCGGAGTTTGATAAGCAGAGACTGATAGCATAAGGTCAAAAGTCTGTTGTAACATTTTAGCTATTTTTTGTCAAACCTTTTATCTATCTATTTTGAAACATTTGTTGCCAAAAATCTCTTCAAATTGACCGTCTTCTTAGACTCAAAACAGAGGTAAAGCTTCTTGTAATTTTGTTTTAGGACTTCCAATCAAAAATGGATTATAAAAATCGATTTCTATTGAAGTAGTAATTTTGGGTTGTATTCTTATATCTAATTTGATACACATATAAAACCAAAATTTTAAATTTGATAATTCTTTTAGATTAAAATAGTGCCAAGCTTTTGATGATAGTCTTAACAGTAAGATGTTTTCTTCTGAATATTCTACTTCAAAATGTTCCTAAATTTGAAAATAGTCATTTATACAATTTGTTTAGTTATTACTGTCCGAGTCTCTGTCAAATTGAGAGCCCTAACAATGCTGGCTACATGATTAATTGGAGTTGGTAGTTCTGTGAAAGTGTATAAAGGAGTGCTGAAGGATGGGACAATAGTTGCCATCAAAGTTTTAGACTTGAACCTTAAATCTTTTAGCCTGTATATTTCATAAAAGGCTTCAATCGCCTTGAGATCTTGATTTTTGCCACAATTTCCTGTTTTGCATATATAATAAATGTCAAAAGTTCATGTCTTTTCTCAAAAAGAAAAAAAAACGTTATAAACTGGCAATTTTTTTACCATTTCGACAATCTATGATTTACACGGTGCGTATCCTATGTTACGCATGAAGGGTTCTCGAAAACAATGGGGATAATCAAGTCTATAAAATATAATCAATGAAAACGTCATTTCCAGGTTTCGATGTGCTTTCTAGCGAATGTGTTGTGCAGACATTTGATATTATTCCGAGCTATTGGTCAATCGCAAGATTTTCTCCTGAGTTGTTTAACTTTAAAATTGAGTGGTAAACACAAGCAATAACATATTCTGGCACAAGTGATGTACAAATTGATTGAAACTTACAACGAATACAGTGATAAAAGTTCAGTAGAGTAATCAATCCATAAATTAAATTTTAAAATTGAAAATACAGATGATAATTTACTATACCTGTCTGTTGATGTTCTTTGCTGGTCTGTGCAGGATCACTGATTCTTTTCTTTTGGCTGTGCAGTGCCGATTAAATGAAATGCAACATGCCGTGAACAGGAAACTTATATATAATTTTTCTGGGGGATCCAAATTTTTTAAGTGTGACAAGTGGTATAAAAAAGCTCTTACTAAACGGTGGGACAATTTCCAGTCCTACCCTAATTTTACCAGGTGAAATCTTTAATCTTCAGTATTATAAGATAGGGGAAAAGAACTAGGAATGCTATTTTTTCAAGAAAAGATACAAATTAATTCTATAGCATAATTATTTTAAACTGGTAGGACAATTTCCAGCCCTACCCTAATTTTACCAGGTGAAATCTTCAATCTTCAGCCCTACAAGATAGAGGAAAAGAACTATGGGCTGCTATTTTTCAAAAAAAGATTCCAATTAATCCTGTGGCATAATTATTTTTCCCACAAGACCTGTTCCATGAAAATAGATGTGCAAACCCTCCATAAAATTCCAATTAATCGATTTTTCCCATGAAACCTGCTTCACAAAAATAGTTGCCCAAGCCCCCCACAAGACCATACTGTAAATTAGGCATGAATGCATGAGGACAATTAATGCAACCCCAAGGTTGCACAAAAAAACCCTAAATAAAAAAGATTGTAGCTGAAATTGAAAGTGTTTTAAACCTAAACAAGAATATCACAGAAAAAGAAAATTCAATAGTCCAGAGAACTTTAATAATAATAATTGAACATTCAAAACCCATAAAATGTATCTATCTTATTCGACTTATGTTACCCAATACAGAAATATCATGGATTAACAGCTACGTACTGGGAATCATTAATTACGAACTGCTTGGAGGTCCTTAAATGACTTGTCAAAAGGAAGATTTTGTGTAGCGGAACACATTTTCTTCGCTGATAAAGAAAATTCAATAATCCATAGAACATTACGGACAAATGATAAAAGTTTTGCACTTACAAATTGCTTAGAGGTCATGGAAAGACTTGCCAAAAGGAAAATTTTGCTTAAGTCTCCTTGAAGATTCTTAAAAGAGCTGCAGAAATCATATGTAAAAGGCAGTAGCAGAGCACACTTTCGTATCAAGCATATGAGACGATTTAAAATTTGTCTGAATATGACATTAGCTAAGTCTTTTACCGAAACGAATGTTTCTTCTGTGTCCGTTACTATTATGGTTAGCAGTATTTTCATTAGAAGCCTTACTTCCGAAAGCCCTTAATACTTCCTTTATTTTCGCTATAATCGTTGCGAAAAACATTCAACGCAAGCAGCCATTTTATTATAACCTGCCTATAAACCAATGAACCATAACCGAAATGAATATAAATATGCAATATGAAATGCAATCCATAAGAGAAATAGGAGTCAAAAGAAAATTTGAAAAAGATTATCAGACATGAAAAAAACATTTAACCTTGCAAAAATAATATTGTAAAATGAAACGCAAAGATGCAAAGAGAGTGATCAGATAGAGCTAATACAGAATGCCATCATTCCGGCACTCAAACCAATAGGGAATCTTTATTCATCATTTCACTCCTTGTACAAATCAAACATTCGTAACACACATCAACAAACCTTATAATTTCATTGAACAAAAATTAAGATTTAGGAAGGGCATCAGGTCTCCAAGGTGTTGGCATCACAGATTTCAGCCGCAAATTACCCATTAAATTAAGTTTCATCAGCTGCCTCCAAAAAACTACTCGTACAGTTAACAATCATTCAAACTTCATCTAAACATTCTGATAAACTTCAAAAATCAATCAGAATCCTTAACTACGGAAAGAAAAAGAAATAAATTACAGCAAGTTTGATAAAGGACGCTCAAACAACAGGACACAATTTATATGTACCGCAGGTTATCGCTTTATAGAGAAAATTCACAATGCTGAGATCTAAATCTATCGAATTGTTTCCTCCAATCGTGAAACAAATTTGTGCAGGATAAAAGCCCTCTACACATTTGGAACATATTTCATGATCGAATGTCGATATGGAGTACATTTGTAGGGTTTGATCATTTAGGGTTAGGGTTCCAGGAAGATTAGGGAGAGCGGGGATTTGTAGAGGAAATAACAAGGGCCCTCGATTATGCACACTTCATCGCGACCGTCCATGCGCAACGTCTTGTCGATCTATTTGCTGCTTCTAAGAATTTAATTTTCCATATATATATATGTGTGTGTGTGAAGAGGTGACATAAATGATCAGCAGTTTTCACCTTAATTTTACATGTAATTTGAAATTTTGGAAATTTATTAAATATATAGATTTTTACGTCTAGAGGCATATTACAATGGTATCAACGAGTAAGTGTACATTTTTATTCTCCCCATTTAAATTGATGTCTACTAACCTATTGCAAAGTAAAGTATTTATCATAGATTTATGCTTTTAAATCAGATTTTAAAGCAATTTATATAATGCGAAAATTTCCTTGTTTTAGCTAAATGAAATTAATTATATGCACTCAAATAAATTAATCAATATTTTTAATTAGGTATTTGTTTTGATTTTAATCTTCTTCATATCATTGGATCGCATTAGGACATTTTACAAGAGGAGCCTATTGCAACTACAGTAGTTTCAATGAAACAAAAAAATAAAATAAAAAAGATTTGATGAAACAAAAAAATCAAATAAAAGAGATTTATTGTTTATGTGATTGGAGGACTAAGAAAGGAGTTGAAAAGCAATTTGGTGGAGAAGAATATCCCCGCACATGTAGATCTGGAATAGAGATTTATAGGACTTGGTGTGGTTTGATTGATTTTGTTTGGAAGAGAATATGGAACAGCGTTCAGAAGTTTTTGCTTTGCAACATCAAACTGGGTGTTTTTTTCATTTGCTTTTGTCAAAAATCTATTTTGTGTGGCCTTGCTTGGCGGGGCTAGATTTTTGTGAGGGAATATTTGTTACTGATAGAAGTGCAGATTTGTTTGTGCCTGCCTTACCCAATTTAAAAGATCTTCTAAATCAACATATGAACAACTCTGTCTCGTATGAAAAATCTCACCTAGAACAGCTACCCCATGAGCACCACTTGGTTTTGCTAGGATCTGCAACATTTGACAATATTTCTCTTTTCTTTATGTTTTGATGGATGTCCATACCCTATTCTAAAGCTCCCATTTTCGCATAGGCACAGAGTATGCTAGCAAAGGTTGTGGAATTTGGCTTTACACTAATCAATTGTATTTTCTTGAAAGTTTCTAGAGCCTTTTCACCAAACCCATTTGTGCATATCCCACGATCATGGCATTGCATGAAACCACATTGCTTTGAGGCATTTTGTCAAACAGTTCATGTGCCTTGTCAATGCTTCCACATTTTTGCATACATGTCTATCAAGGCAGTTGCAACTACATCTTCTGACAAAATTCTTCTACCCTTTATGCTTTGATGGATGTCTATGCCCTGTTCCAAAGCTCCCATTTTAGCACAAGCAGAGAGGATGGTAGCAAAGTTTGTGGAATTTGGCTTTACACCTACCAATTGCATTTTCTTGAAACTTTCTAGAGCTTTTGATGAAACAAAAAGAACAAATAAATAAATAAATAATAAAGATAATTTAAATATTTGCATAAACTAAAAGAACAACTAAATAAATAAATAATATTTTTTATCCCAAAGAGCAATCAGAGATTTGATCACAAAGATAAATCGATCAAAAAAGAAAATTAGAGAATGATAACTCTCGACCTATTTTATATATATTAATATTTAATAAATGTATGCTAGTTTAAATATAGCTATGTATGAGATGATATCAATCATAAGGAGTTTATATAATATATGTCACAAATTCAATATAGGTGTCTAAAAAGTGATATCTCTTGACATCTTTGAATTTGATGTATTTTAGATATCTATGCTATTGTAATAATCAACAATATCATCTAACTAGAAAGTGTCATGCTCCCATTATATATATATTATAGTTGTAATTGTGAAAATTATGTTTTGAGGAGGGTGTGCTTTAAGAACAAGTCATTGAATTTTTTTATAGAAATTTGGATGCATCTTTTATATAGAGGCATATGTTTCCTAGAATTTTTTTTCTAAATTTGATCTAAAGTGATAGAGTGGGTGTCTATTTTATATCAAAAATAAAAATTTAAAATAAAATGTGGGTGATTGTTAGACTATTGTGAACAAAACAAAATATGTTCAAAAGCCTAGCACTAAAGGTATTGGTTCACAATTATTGGTTGTTGGACCTCTAGTTTCAAAGCCTATTAAGGCAAATGAAGGTGGTGATTCTCAACCCAAAGGGGTGTCATCATAAATGGTCACTTGGCCTCATTTCAACATAACGTTGTCTGCAACTTGCATCATTTCATCACAATTGAACACTTAGCCATCTTATCCTCAGGTACTTCTCAATATTCCTAAAGTCTTGATTTGGGAGATAAAGGAGTTCAAACTTGTACCCAAAAAAAAGTCTTTTGTTGGGTTATGTTTCTCAAATTTAGTGTCACCTACAAAGAACATTTTAAGAACCACTATGGAGCTTTTGATGAGCTTGATTGTGACCATGTGGCTCTTAACTCCCATCTTCCATTTGGTTTCATGAAATTTTAGGGTTTAACTCATCCCAAAATGAAATACATCGTGCAAGATGTTTGACAAAGATTTCTCAACCTCAATGTCTTTTATTTGTGTATTAAAAATTGTAGGTTTTATGTTTTCTACATTTTTTCATGTCATTTGGATAAAAAAAAATTACATAGTGACCATGAACCTAGCCAAGGAAGACTTGCCACTTTCCTTTTGCTTAGCTTGCAATCAAGCGTAGTGGCTCATGGATGTGACCCCACTAGTTATGTCATGTGGGTACTCTTTAATATTAATAACCACTCTCTTCGGGTTATTTTAATATTTATGTCTCTAATGATGTTATTGAAAGATCTCCTCTCTAGTCATAGTTTGAGCCTATGTCTATTGGCTCTTTGATTATGTGTGGGCATTTCAATATGGTTGAGATAATATTTGATAAATGAAACCAATTACCTATGCTTTGGACAACTAATGAGCGAGAATCTTGGTATTATATATAGGGTGCTACCGCAATGATGGGTTACACTTTTTGGGACATCTTGATTTTTGTTGAAATCACATATTTTTAGAAAAATATAATGATTTAAACATTGAAAGGTTTCATTTAAAGGATTCTAATTGAAGAGGGTTTAATCAAACCCCCTTAGATCAAACCCCCTTGTATAGAACCCTGCTAGTTTTAAACCATATCTATAATGGAGTCTCCTCTACACCTACCAAAATGTTGATAAAAAACCACTTTTGATTTACCTTTTGGGGGATCAGATGAATTCATTTAAGATTTATATTTTGTAAGTATGTATTCCTTATTACAAGCTTCCCAAAAAGTACAACTTTAAATATATTTAATTTGATTGTTATATTTATTTTTTATTTCTTGTGAATGTACGTTTTTCATTGAAAATCAAGCTCTCTATTCTACACATGTGGAAAAATAGTTTATTATAAATAAAAAATTTGAAAAATATCTATGCCCTTGATATTGATGTCCTTGATCCAACAAAAATAAAAGAATTTTGATACATACCAAAAATATTATGTGTTAGCAAGTAAACCTATGTCTACACTTGTAATTGGTTTGACTTCAAAATTTAATTAAGAAAAAAATATTCAATAAAACACTATGAAACCAAATGCATGCCCCATATATCGTAGTTACAAATCTAAATTAAAAAAAAATAGAATTTTATCCTTCACAGAAAAAAAGTTATGTGTCAGCGAGTACACATCACTTTTAAAAAATGTTGTTTACTATTAAAAACTAATTTTTGAAGGAGATGGAAAAATAAATGCAATTTGATTCCAATTTTTTTAAAATATATATATTTAGAATCTACAAATAAAATATCACAAATCACTAGTTTGCATCATCTTCAAATTCCTCATGCTTTAGAAGTTGTAGGTGCTCGAAAGTGAAGATTTAGTTTAAAAAATCAGTTCAATGTCAAGTTTGGCCAAAAATATTGTGGGATCACCACATACAATAAATTATGTCTTATTTATCATATACATGGACGAATTGTGAGAAGGTATAGAAATAATTCTTAAACATCTTGATAGGCTCGTGACATAATAACAATCTATTTTCTCCTTTGATGATTGTTATCGATTACTAATGGAGCCCTTGCCAGATGTTGCCCTTTTCTAAGACCACTTTTTGATCCATTTTTTAATTGTGCAAAATGGTGAGGCCTAAAACACCTAAGATGCAACTCTTTTTTAACACATCATTGTTGAGTCATTAGCCCATATTAGGCCACATTTATTGTATTTTAAATCTTGATCCACGTCCTATCAATGGGATTGGTTGGTTTCAATGGTAGAATGACTCCATCAAATAAATGGCTTGTTTCATGTAGATTTATGATTTCCAATCAGTGTTATTACATCATTATTCATACAAGGCCACCACCTCAAAGCTCTAATTTGTCACCACCAAGCTAGAGGTGCCACCATTTTCTACCTACATGTAATCGTGTGTTGCCCAACTTCACCAATAGAAGGAAATTATGAATAATCACATAGTTCAAGGAGATTAATTGAAATCTCACTTGTATTGGCTCAAGATCGGGGATAAAAATATCCAAAGCATTCTTTCTATCCCTTCAAGTTTTCCAAATTCTTATAAAATCAAGAATATCATAGAAGTCCAACAAGTCCTTTTAGAACTTCGTAACATTCTCCAATATTTTATCTACCATTATCAACAAGTTTTAAGCATAAGTTCCTTCACCAAAAGCTAATGTAGAAACCTACAATCTACCACACTAATCCATTCAATATTTATAAAAATATGTCAACACCACCACCATGTCAATTAATTAATTTTATGCTAACAACTTACCATTAATTAGCTATATAATATTTACTATTTAGTTAATTAATTTTTTTTTTTTCCAAATTATCTTAATTGCATGTAATTTTTATTATTTAGTCAAGTAATCCATCTTTTCCATTTATTCAAAATAAATAAATAAATTTAATTATCCACATGGCCATCCACAATCGTTAAATAAAAATAACAATTGTTTTTAATAAGGAAAAACAGGATTCGAAGAGACCTCGAAACCCTTTACAACGGAGGAAAGCTGCAAAAATCACAATTGTTGAATAACAATAAAATCACTTACATTTCAACCATTCATAAACCAACCATCATTAAATAAAAGCCACCCATTATTAATAGAGCTGTCTAAAATCATCTCAATTATTCACAACCCCATTAAAAAATCTACAAATCTACCCTTTATTGCAAGCTTAGCAAGTACATATTGCCAAAATCCTTGCATAAAGCTTGAGCAACCATAATTCATAAGAAAATCCACTCAACAAAGGAGACCTTAACTTGGTAAGTAGATGTAAAACCAATTGATTTGGTTTTCTTTTATGTTGAATTAGAGGTTATGTTGGTTTAGGATAAAGATTTTTATATTGTTTTAATTTATTTTTATTTATTCTAAAATTTAACATGTACATTTTGGCATGTTTGGTGGGACACCACTTCCTTCTCTAATCTTGTTTGTAGGATTTTAATAAGCTTGGTCTTGTAGTTTTTTTTATAGGTTAAAGTTTTTGGCTATATTGTGACATTCTCATTTATGTAATGACATTTTTGGCTATGGCGTGATATTCTCGATTATGTAGTGGCATTTTTGGTTGTCATGACAGTTTCATTAGTAGTGGTATTTATGCATTTTTGTTCATTTTTTTTTAATTTATGTTTGTATTTATAAGTCATGGTATTATTTGTGTTTATTATAGCATTTCTATTTAATGTATAGAATTGGTCTGCTCATTGTAGCATTTTTGTTTAATCTAGATAGAATTTTTGTGCCTATTGTAGAGTTTATATTGATCTATAACATTTGTACACCTTATATAGTGTTTCTATCTTGTTTTATAACTACGTCCTACTATTTTTGTTTCTATATTTTTTTTGTTTTGATTACATTTATCTTGGATCATTAATTTTTAATGTGTCACATTTATATTTCTATTTTTCAATATGGTTGAGCTAATATTTGATAAATGCAACCACTTGCCTATGCTTTGGACAACCGATGAGTGAGAATCTTGGTATTATATATAGGGTGTTGCCACAATGTAGAGAAGGGGGATTCGCTACTCACAAGTTCTCTTCACTCAGAGAGCCTCACGAGGCAAACTGCCCTAAACTACCTCAAGGAATAATAGTGAGAGTTCTAGAATCATAAAGAGTAGGTCAAAAAGATTCTCTGGACAAAGTGACAAGCTCTCGGCCAAAGGACAACAACACAGAATACAAACGATAGTGCGGCGTGCTAGCGTCTTGTACGAACCATAAAGCAAGTTTATCATAGAAAATAGAAAAGTGGCTACTTCTACTTTGATTGTTGAGAACTTCTATAATGTAGGAAAATGACAAAAAAGTGATAAAGCTAAAATATAGTGAGATAGATAAAGAGAATAAGAAGAAAAGAAATACTCACAACTGCGCAAGTGATGAAGCCTCCAACACGTGAATGTCTTCAACACCTGCACACAACAGAGAGGGAAATTTTTGGGGTTTTATAGGGGTTTGCCTCAGTCAAACCCTCGTTTTGGTGTTCCCACCTCCACAGACAACCAGATATATAGAGAGAAAAGTATGATAAACAAGAAGTGAAAGAAAGAACACAAAAGCACTACAAAATAGTGTTATGTTACTCAACCAAATAATAGAGGAGAGGAGTATAAATCTTACCACCTCCACCAAGAGCGTTCAAGGATAATGGGGGAGAAAATGAGAGGACTCAAGCCCCTGTTGCAATGGTGTTGTTCCACACTTGCTCTACTGAGTTGATGGACTGTTAATGTTGCTATTGTGAAGTGTAAAGTGTTGCTTGAGAGTGATGGAGTGAGTGCTTAGAGCTTGTGAAAATCCAAGTGAGATGAATTGAAGGCTTACCCTTTATGTAGGAGTTGTAGAAGAGCCTATGGAAGGTCCCAAATGAAGGAAGGAATGGTGAATTTGAAGAAGAGGATGAAGAAAATAGCCATATTTGGGTTGATCAATCGAAGGGGGCATTACAATTCGATTTCCAATGGGAAGTGTAACACCTCTGCAGGCTCTAGATGCGAGAATCTGTCAAGGACGTAATGTGCCATGCGAACGTCTACGCATTGCGCGAGTGTCCCCGACAATTATTCCTCTAGCGACACTCAAAATAGGTGCCAATTGGAATGAAGGCAGTGAGCTTATGTGGAATTTAGCCTCTAAATTTTGTTTTCTAAAGTGAGTAAGGGCACAAGGGGAATTTGTGTAAGGGGTACAAATTTTCTCCTATACATTTTGCCCCCACTTTAGCGAGCATAAATACTGATGAATGCTTCGGTAAAGTAGATCGAAGAAGTAGTAGGGTTAGAAATGTATACTTGAACCATCGAGGAAGCAAACCGTGATCTAGAAAATCCGAGAGTGCAGGACAAGCAAAGGACTTCATAGCTCCATGAAACTATGAAGCTGAAGAAGGAAAGCGCCTTATAGATCTGCAAACCTACAAGGAAGGTATCCTCCAAGAACTCTCACATGAAGGAAACTGAGAAAAGCACCTTACAGACCCGTAGACCTACAAGGAAGGTATCCTCAAAGAACTCTCACATGAAGGAAACTGAGAAAAGTGCCTTACAAACCCATAGACCTGCAAGGAAGGTATCCTCTAAGAACTCTCACATGAAGGAAATCGAGAAGAGCAAACTCCACAAAGTCAAAAAATGGCTTTATAGGTGTACGTGCAAAGTGACATGTTTACCTGCAGATAGAACATGTCAAAAAGTAGCCATTCAAGCAAGTAAGCGTACAGTCGCGCAGACCATCGATAAGTTGTAAGGCTTTCAAAGGGGTCCCTCAGTAACCCTTCAAAAGGAAGAGGGGTTCGCTCAAGGGATGCACTGTTTGAAAAGCGAAGTCTAGTCAGGCTGCTCCCAAGCTAGACACAAAGATGTGAAATAGGTCCAGTCGGGTTGCCCCAAGCTAGACGCCATGGAATTCACTTGAGATAAAAGCTTTCAAAAGGGTCCCTGGGGAACCCTTCAAGAGATAAAGGGGGTACACTCAAGGGAAGCTTCATTTGAAAGACATAGAGAAGAAAGGGGGTCCTTAAGAAGGACACACATCTCGAGAACACATTATCACTACCCCCAACATACAGAGGAGGAGAACCTCGCAAGACGCTTAAAACGTACAAGATAGAGGTAAACCTTGATATCACTTGACATTTGAAGAAGAGGCAGGTGCATCAGTAGGCACTTTAATCATGAAGTTGTATTTTGTCCTTCAAGGCCTTACATTCACTAGTGGAATGACTAGGCACTCAATGGTATGCACAAAAATAATGTTTTCCTTTATCATGCTTATGAAATTTCTTACGTGTAGGAGAAGGAAGAGTAATTAAGAAGTCTTTTAGAAGTCACAACAAAATACTCTCTTGCTTAGATAAAGGATGAGGAGCAGGAAGTAACCCTTTCTCTTGTGGAGAAATAATCGACTTCTCCCAAGAAGAAGATACAAAGGTAGAAGATAGAGGAGGGTGGACCAATCTGTGAGAATGAGGTTGAGAGGACATCGCGTCAGAGTTCAACCGTGGTTTTTGCTTAGATTGTTCATTTGAGAAACCAAGCCTCAAATTACTCTTGCGAAGTACAAATTCTACAGGGACCTGAATGCCTTGTTCTTTATGCCCATAGCCACATTTAGAGACAAGCTTAAAGATGGGGCCATAACGTGTTTCCAAATTATGAGAAGAGGGGGGATCTGCATAGAGAGTATTATTCCAACAAGGGTGAACATGCTCTTCTATAGGATCGCCATCATCCTCTTTAACAGGACTACCAACATTAGACTCTTTAGTAGAAGCGTAATCATCTTCCTCAGAAGGAGGATCAACACTAAGAACATTATAATTTATTTTCACACTATCTTGTGATACCAAAGAATAATCATCTTTGATAGCAGGTTTGGATGGTGTTATTAGAAGGCTCGAGTGGATCAGGTCGACTTTATATTCCCCAATGAAGGAATTTGTAAAGTCTAAAGAACCCCAATCATCACCAAGACATGTATTTTCTTGAGAAGAGGTAGACTTAGAATGTCTTGCTTCAAAAGGATCTTCTTCAGGGACATCTATCTCAATAGTATCCTTTGTAGTAGGTGTTGTTGGAGTAAACATCAATGCATTGGAAGATACTGAAGGAATAAGAGTAGGCACAATCAAAACCCGACCAACAACCACCATCTCACATAAGTGCATAACATCAGGGTTATCCTTGATTGTGACTACTTTATTGTTAGCAATGAACGTAATAGATTTATGCAAGGTAGACGAGACTGCACCCATAGCACGACTCCACAGTCTACCAAGGAGAAGGTTATAAGGTAACTTTTTTGACATAACATATACAAGGGTAGGTACAGTAGCGGGTCCAAGTTGCAAAGGTAATACTATTGTACCTAGAGCTTGTCACCCAACATTATCAAACCCACTAATAACAACAAAAGAATCATTAAGAGAAGATCAATCAATATTAATCTTAGGAAATATATCAATGCTACATACATTAAGTGTTGAACCAACATCAAGGATAGTACGCCTAATTCCAATCTTATTAATGTTAACTATAATCATTAGAGGATCTGCTTGCTTTTGTACTTTCAAAGGTGGGAGTTCTTGTGGATAAAACGTGATATTCGGAGAATCCGCACGAATATGAGCTATCAGTGCATCAGCATCCGCTAGCCTAGCGGAAGAAGGCAAGAGGATATTTTGCAAGGCTTCTTGAAGCATACCTTGATAAACCTGAGCAGACTAAAGTAAGTTCCACAGTGAGATCTTAGCCGGAGTAACTCGAAGTTGCTCGACAAGATCGTAATCACTAGGTGCTTTAGTTATAGGTTTAGGTGGTTGAGGAAGGCTTGGTTCTTTATTCATATTATTTTCATAAGTATGGGCTATTGCTCTATAAGAGGGATTCATAGGAAGGTCAAGAGAGTTACTATCAAATGGAAGACCATTAATAGAACAAACCCTTTCAGGAGAAGGACTAGCTGGAGTTAGATAAATGATCTGTCTCTTAGGCCTTTGAGGGGTAGCAGAGACATAGATTACATTTACAGACTCACCACAACTAGTGGAATAATTATTTGAAGACATATTCTCAACATCGATCTAAATAGGATCAAATGTGGAAGGAGATTCATCATGCACTAATGCATCATCTCTAGAGGAGAGTGCATTAGAATAGATAAGAGATTCATCATTCAAAAATGCAACGTCTCTAGAAGAGAGTGCATTGAAAGGAGTAGAAGATTCATCACTCATGAATGTATCATCTTCAGAAGAGAGTGCATTGGAATGAAGAGAAGGTAGAGTATTGTTAAGAAAGGTATAAATGATTTTATCTTCTTGCAACAAAATATCCTCCGAAGTAGGGGGAATTTCATGAGAAGGATCAAAGACACCGAGTGACATGGGTAAAGCCAACTCACCATCACATGCATGAAATAGAACATCATCAATATTTTCAATATAATTAGATACTAGACTAATAAAAGAAGATATTAAATTTATTTTGATTTTTTCGATATTTTCTATGTTCTAGTAATTTGCATTTTCGGAGGTCTTCGAAGCAGAATTTGAGGTTGGAACTTGTGCCAGTCTTCAAAATTTGTCTATCAAAAGAAAAGTATTTTAGGGACCGAACTAGTTCTCTAGAAGACCTTTCCAACGGTGCAAACTGTTCTGAATTCCGAGCACCGAGTCAAAAGTTATGACCCCACCAAGTAGGGGTAAATAAATTCCTAGTTTCTCAGAAGATTTTCTCTTCAAGTCGGGTTCACCAAAATGTAGAGAAGGGGGATTCACTACTCACGAGTTCTCTTCACTCAAAGAGCCTCATGAGGTGAATTTCCCTAAACTACCTCAAGGAACAACAGTGAGAGTTCTAGAATCAGAAAAAATAGGTCACAACTTGATTCTTTGAACAAACTGACAAGCTCTCGGCCAAAGTATGACAGCGCAAAATATGGACGACAATGCGACATGCTGGTGTCTCATATGGACTAGAAAGAAAGTTTATCACAAAAAATAGAAATGTGGCTACTTCTACTTTGATTGCTGAGAACTTCTAAATTGTAGGGAAATGACAAAAAGTGATAAAGCTGAAATACAGTGAAATAGATAAAGAGAATAAGAGGTAGAGAAGAAATACTCACAACCGTGCAAGTGATGAAGCCTCCACCACGTGAATGTCTTCAATACCTACACACAAGAGAGAGGGAAATTGTTGGGGCTGTATAGAGGTTTTCCTTAGTCAAACCCCCATTTTGGTGTTCCCACCTCCACAGACAACCAGATAGATAGAGAGAAAAGTATGATAAAGCAAGAAGTGAAAGAAAGAAAACAAAAATACTATAAAATAATGTTATGTTACTCAACCAAATAATAGAGGAGAGGAGTAGAAAGCTTACCACATCCACCAAGAGCACTCAAGCCTAATGGGGTAGAAAATAAGAGCACTTAAGCCCCTGCTGCAACGGTGTTGTTCCACACTTGCTCTACTGAGTTGATGGAGTGTTGATGTTGCTACTGTGAAGTGTGAAGTGTTGCTTGAGAGTGATGGAGTGAGTGATTAGAGCTTGTGAAAAGAAAAGCGAGATGAATCGAAGGCTTACCCTATGTGTAGGAGCTATAGAAGAGCTTGTGGAAGGTCCCAGATGAAGGAAGGAATAGTGAATTTGAAGAAGAGGATGAAGAAAAATGCCATATTTGGGTCGGTCAGTTGAAGGGGGTGTTACAATTTGACTTCCAATGGGAAGTGTAACACCTCTGCAGGCTCTAGACACGAGAATCTATCAGGAATGTAAGCACGTCGTGCGAATGTCTATGCATTGCGTAGGCTCCCCTGACAGTTATTTCTCTGTCGACGCTCAAAATAGGCTCCAAGTGGAACAAAGGCAGCGGGCTTATGTGGAATTTTTCCTTCGAATTTGGTTTTCTAAAGTGAGGAAGGGCAAAAGGGGAATTTGCGTAAGGGGTGCAAATTCACTCCTATACATTTTGCCCCCACTTTAGCGAGCACGAATACTAATGAGTGCTTCGGTAAAGTAGATCAAATAAGTAGTAGGGTTAGAAATGTATACCTGAATTGTCGAGGAAGCAAACCATGATCTAGAGAATCCGAGAGTGAAAGACAAGCAAAGGACTTCATAGCTCTGCGCAACTATGAAGCTGAAGAAGGAAAGCGCCTTACAAATTTGCAGACCTACAAGGAAGGTATCCTCCAAAAACTCTCACATGAAGGAAACTGAGAAAAGTGCCTTACAGACCCACACACCTGCAAGGAAGGTATGATCCAAAAACTCACACATGAAGGAAACCGAGAAAAGTGCCTTATAGACCCACAAACCTTCAAGGAAGGTATCCTCCAAGAACTCTCACATGAAGGAAATTGAGAAGAGTGGACTCCACAGAGTCAAAAAGTGGCTTTATAGGCGCACTTGCAAAGCGACATGTTTACCCACAGATAGAATATGTCAAAAAGTAGCCACGTAGGCGAGTAAGCGGATAGTCGACAAGTTGTAAGGCTTTCAAAGGGGTCCCTCGAGAACCCTTCAAAAGGAAGAGGGGTCCGCTCAAGGGACACACTGTTTGAAAAGTGAGGTCTAGTCAGGTTGCCCCAAGCTAGACACAAAGATGTTAAATAGGTCTAGTCGGGTTTCCCCCAAGCTAGACGCCATGGAATTCACTTGAGATAAAAGCTTTCAAAGGGGCTCCCTCAAGAACTGTTCGAGAGAAAAAGGGGGTCCACTCAAGGGATGCTTCATTTGAAAGACATAGAGAAGAAAGGGGGTCCTTAAGGAGGACACACATCTTGAGAACATGTTATCACTACCCCCAACATACAAGGGAGGAGAACCATGCAAGATGCTTAGAATGTACAGGATAGAGGTAAACCTCGATATCACTTGTCATTCAAAGAAGAGGTAGGTGCATCAGTAGGCACCTAAATCATGAAGTTGTTGTATTTTGTCCTTCAAGGCCTTACATTCACTAGTGGAATGACCAAGTACTTGATGGTATGCATAGAAAGAATGTTTTCCTTTATCACACTCATGAAATTTCTTACGTGTAGGAGAAGGAAGAGTAATTAAGCAAGATTTTAGAAGCCGCTATAAAATATGCTCTTGCTCAGATAAAGGATGAGGAGCAGGAAGTAACCCTTTCTCTTGTGGAGAAAGAATCGGCTTCTCACAAGAAGTAGATACAAAGGTAGAAGATAGAGGAGGGTGGACCAATTTATGAGAATGAGATTGAGCGGACATCACGTCAGCATTGAACCATGGTTTTTGCTTAGATTGTTCATTTGAGCAACCAAGCACCAAATTACGCTTACGAGGTACAAATTCTACAGGGACCGAAATGTCTTGTTTGTTACGCCCATAGCCACATTTAGAGACAAGCTTAAAGTTGGGACCATAATGTGTTTGAAAATCATGAGAAGAGGGGGGATCTACATGGAGAGTATTATTCCAACAAGGGGGAATACGCTCTTCCATAGGATCTCCATCATCCTCTTTAACAGGACTACCAACATTATACTCTTTAGTAGAAGCGTAATCACCTTCCTCAAAAGGAGGATCAACACAAAGAACATTACAATTTATGCTCACACTATCCTGCGATACAAAAGAATAATCATCTTTGATAGTAGGTTTCAATGGTGTTATCAGAAGGCTTGAGTGGATTGGGTTGAATTTATATTCCCCAACGAAGGAATCCATAAAGTTTAGAGAACCCCAATCATCACCAAGACATGCATTTTATTGAGAAGAGGTAGACTTATAATTTCTTGCTTCAGAAGGATCTTCTTCAAAGACATCTATCTCAAGAGTATCCTTTGTAGTAGGCACCGCTCAACTAAACATCAACGCATTGGAAGATACTAATGGAATAAGAGTAGGCACAACCAAAACCCGACCAACAACCGCCATCTCACATAAGTGCATAGCATCAGGCTCAGCCTTGACTGTGATTACTTTATTGTTAGTAATGAACTTAATAGATTTATGCAAGGTAGATGGGACTGCACCCATATCATGAATCCACACTCTACCAAGGATAAGGTTATAAGGTAACTTTTATGACATAACATATATGAGGGTAGGTATAGTAACGGGTCCAAGCTGCAAAGGTAATACTATTGTACCTAGAGCTTGTCACCCAACATTATCAAACCCACTAATAACAACAAAAGAAACATTAAGAGAAGATGAATCAATATTAATCTTAGGTAATAGATCAATGCTACATACATTAAGTGTTGAACCAACGTTAATGAGAGTACATCTAATTCCAATCTTATTAATGTTAACTATAATCATTAGAGGATTTGCTTGCTTCTGTACTTTTAGAGGTGGGAGTTCCTGTGGATAAAACATGATATTCAGAGAATCTACACGAATATGAGCTATCAGTGCATCAACATCAGTCCACCTAGTGGAAGAAGGCAAGAGGATATTTTGCAAGGCTTCTTGAAGCATACCTTGATAAATCTAAGCAGACTGAATCAAGTCCCATAGTGTCACGTATAGATTTTATTGATTATTTTAAATGCAAATTATTAATCGTGATATTGACTAATTATATTATGTTAAATGATTATTTAAATTGAAGTTAAATGATTATTCAAATTGAAGTTAAATTGAAATTTAAATTGAAATGAAATCGAAATTGAAATTGAAATGCAATTACAATGATTCAAAATATATTTTTATTTAAATTGGGATTTGTCATTGCTGATGAAAACTTGAGTGTAAGTGAACGCAAGAATAAGGAACGTGATTAGAGGTGAGAACAACAATCAGGTAGAGTTGTTTTAGCCATTAGACATTTATGAGTATGATGGAATCACACACACTCACTTAGTTAATATTATAATGCATTTGTGATTATTGTGTTTGCAAATTTAAAAATTAAGTTTTATTGATTTCTCCAAAATGTGGAAAAATATATGTTGCTTTAAATGACGATTTTATTAATTTGTGAGAAAATAGATCTTATTGAAATAACCAAATTATTTAAGTCAATATTTTATCATTGTTTGAAAATAATGATGCTTGTATTTTGAAATTTAATGAAATAGACTTTTATTGCGAAATTTAATAAAATGTAATAAAAGTTGTGTTTTAAAATTATTTGTTTTTATTTGAAAATTATGAAAGAGGAAAAGATTTAAATGTAGAAATTAAACAAAGATATAAAATGGAGTTATTGAAAACAATTTAGAAAATAATTCACGTCAAATTGAAATAGCTTTCAAAACTTCAGTTAAACAAATTGAAGAAAAATATCTTCAATCAATTTGAGAATCAATCAAATTTTGTAACATGGAGTTTAAAAATTTGATCTGGAGATCAACTTGAATTTGTGGATCGAAATTATTGTTAACATACATCTAATTGCATGTAAGAAATATACAAAGGGAGAGGGAAAAATTTGAAATGGGAGAGAGGAGAATTTGTCCATAAACAAGAAGTTATATTTGTTTTAAATAGGAGAAGATCTGGTAATTGAAGGGTTGGTTAGAAGAGAAGGAATACAAATTGCATGAGAGGACATAAGGAATCAAGGAAAAAATCACCAAGGTGTTTCCAGAAAGAGAAGTGCGTAGGAAATTACAGAATTGAGTCCTCCCCTTCTCACCACACGCAAAGAAAGAAGGAGGCATGCGCTTGGAGGGAAGGTTAAGTGTAGGGAAAGGCAAAGAAGGTTAAGCACGGGGAGAGGCAGGGAGAGAGAGATCTCCTACGTGAGAAGAACAAGGCGCTGCCAAGGAGAATCCCTAGCAACCACTCTCCACACGCGACCAGGCAGCAGGGAGACTTGGGGGAAAACATAACCAAGTCTCCATTCTTCATGCACATGCAAAGAGTAAGAAAGGTCGCGGTGCTGGGAGAAAGGAAGTGTGCCAAAAGTTGAACAGGGAAGGAAGATCTGATAGGGGAAGCAACAAGTAATCCAAGACAGAGGAGGATAGGAAGATAGGAAGGGTGCGCAAAAACCAACAGGTGGACAGGGAAGAAAGAAGACAAGGCAACAAGGAGTATAAACTTCATCTCACTCAACAACAGGAAGAGGAATTTACAGAGAACTCAAGCAATCATTTCTAGAATTACCAGGTAGGATTTTGATTTGGAAATTATTAAACAAAAACATGAACATAGTGAATTCAATGAAATAGTTATTCTCTTGTTCAGATTGTTAAAATCATTAAATGTATTTCTGTGTTTCTTAGAATTCTGATTAAATTCTTGAACATCAAACTGTGAATTACCAGAAAAACAAAACCCCATTGAACAAGTTCAAAACATAAAAGTGTAGGATAAATTGGTTTGGAAAAACAATGAGAAACAACTGATTTTCAAACTTAGGAGAAACTCAAAATTTGATTTGAAATTTTTTTTATGTTTAAACAAAAAACGTTAATTAAATTGGATTTGAAAGAATTAAAAACATAATTTTTTTGATTAAATGTCTTATAAATTTTTAACGTAATTTCAAAATAGAGGTTAGAATCAGTGAAATTAGCTAATGAAACTCAAAACATTCAGAAACATAAACTGAAATGATTTATTTTAAACTATTCTTGAAAAGTATAAATTTATTTATTTATTTTCTGCACGTATGGAAAACAACAAGTAAATCAATTTAATTTAAAATATGATTTACTTTGAAACAAAACAAACTTGAATAAGATTAAATAAAGGAGTAAATAAAACGAAAGAACGTGTGCTCTTTTATGCTTGTTTTAAAATATGTTTTTGAATTACATACTGGAGATACACCTTAATTATTTTTGACTATATAATTTACTCGATTTAAATATTAATTTAATGTCATTTATGGATTTAAATGATGAAAAGAACAACTTTTAAACTATTTTCACTTCAAACAATATTTCTGTTTTATTGTTTTTGAAAGATTGTGTTTGATTGTTTGGAACCATGCATGCTTGATAAATGAATGTGCATGTCATGTTTTTTGAAAGTTACCTTCCGGGACGGGTGCCGAATATGGGTTAATAGAGAGTGTAGTTTTGCTTTTCCAAAACTGCTTTATTTTTCGTGCATGACATTTTACTTGGTCAAGTAACTTAAGGACCATTGAAATAGATGGTGTAATTAGGGAAAGTTAGATATAAAACTAGAATAAAAAGATATCAAAACCCTAACTAGCACAATAGAGCACACACTAGCATGAAAATCAAAACAAGAAAGCAAAGCAAACCGATCTCCAAGCTAGATTTGATTTATCTCCATTGCTCTTCTCCACCTGCATGAGAATGCAAGATTTTGAAGGTTTGATTGTTCATTTTTGTAGCATAACGATAAGATGAAGATAATAGAAGAAAAATAGATAGATAGATAAGAAGATTGAGAGAAATTTTGGCAGAGTGAGGATGCTAGAAGAAGATCCTCTAAATGACTTGTGAAAGGCTTGATTTATAGGAGAAGGCTAATTTGATTCGATGGTCAAGATTAAAATTCAAATTTGTGATATGTATGGCTAGGATTAAAAGTTTATTTTAGTGCCTATGACACATATTAAGTGGGTTATGACATGAGACCAAAATTAGGATGTGAGGAAATAAGTGGGATTCTATTCTTTATTTTGGAAGAAAAGATGTTTATGACGCACAATGAATAGGGGTAAAAATAGGATGTGAGTGGGAATCTCATAATTTAAATAATAAAATTTAAATTATTTATGCATGTGAAGAGTTGTAGTCATGTGACACATGTTGCAATGTGACAATAAGTGAGGGATTAATTCAAATATTTAATTTGAATTATTTTGAGACATGTGAACGGGAATTAATTAAATAAATGAGATTTATTTAATTAATTGGGAAGGTGATTAAGTGGAATAAATGAGATAAGTGGGATAGTGTAATGACCTAGGGTAAAATATTACAAGATGTTTTACAAGGTCATGTATCGACTAGGTAATGTTATGGCATGGACAATTTTGGGTGTCTACAGATGGAATTATTGAACTCTCTACCATATCCTAGTATCAAACTTGCTTGTTTCTTAAATGAATTAGAAAAATGAAAATGCTTGTGGTTTTACTAAGCACGCACTAGATTCCATCTTGCTTGTTGACTGCTTTTTGCTATGCGATTCATGTAGGGTCGAGTATTCTTTGAACGATTTAAGAATTTCGTGGAAGCGTAAGCTTCGAGGTTGGGCGAAAAAAGCACCCGATCCTTGTTCTCGTCTTCATTATTGAAGATGTGTGATTGGATTGAAGATCAAAGGATGTAATCTTCATTTATGTATTATTGTATTCTTGAATTATGTATTGAAGAGCTTAAGGCGACTGAATGCCTAAGTCTTGAACTGTAACTTATATTACAACTTCTTATGTATGATTATCATTGAAGTGTATTAAGACACATGCATGTATTTAAACTGGAATTGTATATTGAATCTATCTTATCGACTTTAAGTCGTTTTGGAATTGACTGAATTTTTATGATGTCTAAACGAATGAATTGTCGACTTTATTTTGAATATAAATGATATTATTTAAATTTTTGTCAATGTTTGATTTAAAGAGTTCCGCTCTTTACACATAGTGAGATATTATCCGGAGTAACTCGAAGTTGCTTGACAAGATTGTAATCACTAGGTGCTTTAGTTATAGGTTAGGTGGTTGAGGAAGGCTTGGTTCTTTATTCATATTATTTTCATAAGTATGGGCTATCACTCTATAAGAGGGATTCATAGGAAGGTCAAGAGAGTTACTATCAAATGGAACACCATTAATAGAACAAACCCTTTTAGGAGAAGGACTAGATGGAGTTAGATAAATGATCGATCTCTTAGGCCTTTGAGGGGCAGCAAAGACATAGATTACATTTACAGACTCACCACAACTAGTGGAATAATTAGTTGAAGACATATTCTCAACATCGATCCAAATAGGATCAAATGTGGAAGGAGATTCATCATGCACTAATGCATCATATCTAGAGGAGAGTGAATTAGAATAGATAAGAGATTCATCATTCAAAAATGCAACGTCTCTAGAAGAGAGTGCATTGAAAGGAGTAGAAGATTCATCACTCATGAATGCATCATCTCCAGAAGAGAGTGCATTGGAATGAAGAGAAGGTAGAGTAATGCTAAGAAAGGTATCAATGATCTCATCTTCTTGCAACAAAATATCCTCTGAAGTAGGGGGAATTTCATGAGAATGGTCAAAGACACCGAATGACATGGGTAAAGCCAAGTCACCATCGCATGCATGAAATGGAACATCATTAATATTTTGAATATAATTAGATATTGGATTAATAAAATAAGATATTAAATTCATTTTGATTTTTTCGATATTTTCTATGTTCTAGTAATTTGCATTTTTGAAGGTCTTTAGAGTGGAATTTGAGGTTGGAACTTGCGTCAGTCCCTGAAATTTGGCTATTGAAGGCATAGTATTTTTTGGATTGAACTAGTTCTCTAGAAGACCTTTCCAACGGTGCAAACGGTTTTGAATTCTAAGCACCAGGTCAAAATTTATGACCCCAACAAGTAGGGGTAAATAAATTCCTAGTTTCTCAGAAGATTTTCTCTTCACGTCGGGTTCACCAAAATGTAGAGAAGGGGGATTTGCTACTCATGGGTTCTCTTCACTCAGAGAGCCTCACGGGGTAAAATTCTTTAAACTACCTCAAGGAAAAACGATGAGAGTTCTAGAATCAGAAAGAGTAGGTCACAAAGATTATTTGGACAAAGTGACAAGCTCTCGGCCAAAGGATGACAACACAGAATATAGACGATAGAGCGGCATGCTAGCGTCTCGTACGAACCATAAAGCAAGTTTATTATAGAAAATAGAAAAGTGGCCACTTCTACTCTAATTGTTGAGAACTTCTAGAATGTAGGAAAATGACAAAAAAGTGATAAAGTTGAAATACAGTGAAATAGATAAAGAGAATAAGAAGTAGAAAAGAAATACTCACAACTACACAAGTGATGAAGCCTCCAACACATGAATGTCTTCAGTACCTACACACAAGAGAGAGGGAAATTTTTGGGGTTGTATAGGGGTTTGCCTGAGTCAAACCCCCATTTTGGTGTTCCCACCTCCACAGACAACCAGATAGATAGAGAGAAAAGTATGATAAAGCAAGAAGTGAAAGAAAGAACACAAAAGCACTACAAAGCAGTATTATGAACTACTCAACCAAATAATAGAGGAGAGGAGTAGAAAGCTTACCACCTCCACTAATAGAACTCAAGGCTAATGCGGGAGAAAATGAGACGACTCAAGTGCATGCTGCAATGGTCTTGTTCCACACTTGCTCTACTAAGTTGATGGAGTGTTGATGTTGTTGTTGTGAAGTGTAAAGTGTTGCTTGAGAGTGATGGAGTGAGTGCTTAAAGCTTGTGAAAATACAATTGAGATGAATTGAAGGATTATCCTTTGTGTAGGAGATGTGGAAGAGCCTGTGGAATGTCCCAAATGAAGGAAGGAATAGAGAATTTGAAGAAGAGGATGAAAAAAATGGCCATATTCGGGTCAGTTAGTCGAAGGGGGTGTTACAATTTAACTTCCAATGGGAAGTGTAATTCCTCTGCAAGCTCCAGACATGAGAATATTTTAGGGACGCAAGCACATTGTGCAGACGTTTGCGCACCGCATGGGCATCCCCGACAGTTATTCCTTTGTCAACGCTCAAAACAGGCACCAAGTGGAATGA
The DNA here is from genome assembly GCA_007115665.2 of Sequoiadendron giganteum. NCBI lineage: Eukaryota > Viridiplantae > Streptophyta > Pinopsida > Cupressales > Cupressaceae > Sequoiadendron > Sequoiadendron giganteum. The sequence goes on from CM021101.1 coordinate 102,901,640, forward strand.
AGGCAGTAGGCTTATGTGGAATTTAGCCTCCGAATTTGGTTTTCTAAAGTGAGGAAGGGAAAAAGGGGAATTTGCATAAGGGGTGAAAATTCAATCCTATACATTTTCCCCCACTTTAGTGAGCACGAATACTAATGAGTTCTTCGATAAAGTAGATCTAAGAAGTAGTAGGGTTAGAAATGTATACCTGAACCATTGAGGAAGCAGACCACGATCTGCCTAACCTCAAAGTGCATGACAAGCAAAGGACTTCATAGCTCTGTGGAACTATGAAGCTAAAGAAGGAAAGAACCTTACAGACCCGCAAACCTCCAAGGAAGGTATCCTCCAAGAACTCTCACATGAAGGAAATCGATAAAAGCGCCTTACAGACCCGCAAAACTACAAGGAAGGTATCCTCCAAGAACTCTCACATGAAGGTAATCGATAAAAGCACCTTATAGACTCGCAAACCTGTAAGGAAGGTATCCTCCAAGAACTCTCACATGAAGGAAACCGAGAAGAGTGGACTCCACATAGTCAAAAAGTGGCTTTACAGGTGCACCTGCAAAGCAACACGTTTACCCGCAAATAAAACATGTTAGAAAGCAGCCACGCAGGCAAGTAAGTGGATAGTCATGCAAACCATCAAAAAAATGTAAGGCTTTCAAAGGGATCCCTCGGGAACCCTTCAAAAGGAAGAGGGGTCCACTCAAGGGACACACTATTTGAAAAGCAAGGTCTAGTCAGGCTGCCCCCAAGCTAGACACAAAGATGTGAAATAGGTCTAGTCGGGTTGCCCCCAAGCTAGACACCATGGAATTCACTTGAGATAAAATATTTCAAAGGGGGTCCCTCGAGAACCCTTTAAGAGAAAAAGGGGGTCCGCTCAAGGGACGTTTTATTTGAAAGACATAAAGAAGAAAGGGGGTCCTTAAGAAGGACACACATCTCAAGAACACGTTATCACTGCCCCAACATACAGGGGAGGAGAACCATGCAATATGCTTAGAACATACAGGATAGAGGTAAACCTCGATATTACTTGTCATTGAAAGAAGAGGCGGGTGCATCTGTAGGCACCTAAATCATGAAGTTGTTGTATTTTGTCCTTCCAAGCCTTACATTCACTATTGGAATGACTAAGCACTTGATGGTATGCATAGAAAGAATTTTTTCCTTTATCACGCTCATGAAATTTCTTACGTGTAGGAGAAGGAAGAGTAATTAAGTGAGCTTTTAGAAGTTGCAACAAAATACACTCTTTCTCAGATAAAGGATGAGGAGCAGGAAGTAACCCTTTCTCTTGTGGAGAAAGAATCGACTTCTCACAAGAAGAAGATACAAAGGTAGAAGATAGAGGAGGGTGGACCAATCTATGAGAACGAGGTTGAGCGGACATCACACTAGCATTCAACTGTGGGTTTCACTTAGATTTTTTATTTGAGCAACCAAGCCCCAAATTACGCTTGCGAGGTACAAATTCTACAGGGACTTGAATGCCTTGTTCCTTACACCCACAACCTTTATGCCCATAGCCACATTTAGAGACAAGCTTAAAGTTGGGGCCATAACATGTTTGCAAATCACAAGAAGAGGGGGGATCTGCATAAAGAGTATTATTCCAGCAAGGGGGAACACTCTCTTCTATAGGATCGCCATCATCCTCTTTAACAAGACTACCAACACTATACTATTTCGTAGAAGCATAATCATTTTCCTTAGAAGGAGGACCAACACTAAGAACATTACAATTTATGCTCACACTATCCAGCGATACAAAAGAATAATCATCTTTGATAGCAGGTTTGGATGGTGCTATTAGAAGGCTTGAGTGGATCAGGTCAACTTTATATTCCCCAACGAAGGAATCCGTAAAGTCTAGAGAGCCCCAATCATCACCAAGACATGCATTTTCTTGAGAAGAGGTAGACTTAGAATTTCTTGCTTCAGAAGGATCTTCTTCAAGGACATCTATCTTAAGAGTATCCTTTGTAGTAGGTATTGTTGGAGTAAACATTGACGCATTGGAAGATACTGAAGGAATAAGATTAGGCACAATCGAAACTCAACCAACAACCGCCATCTCACAGAAGTGCATAGTATTAGGGTCAACCTTGACTGTGACTACTTTATTGTTAGCAATTAAATTAATATATTTATGCAAGGTAGATGGGATTGCACCTATAGCATGAATCCATGGTCTACCAAGGAGAAGGTTATAAGGTAACTTTTCTGACATAACATATACGAGGGTAGGTACAGTAACGGGTCCAAGCTGTAAAGGAAATACTATTGTACCTAGATCTTGTCGCCCAACATTATCAAACCCACTAATAACAACAAAAGAAGCAGTAAGAGAAGATAAATAAATATTAATCTTAGGCAATAGATCAATGCTACATACATTAAATGTTGAACCAGAGTCAACGAGAGTAAGTCTAATGCCAATCTAATTAATGTTAACTATAATCATTAGAGGATTTGCTTGCTTCTGTACTTCTGGAGGCGGGAGTTCCTATGTATAGAATGTGATATTCGGCGAATCTGCATGAATATGAGCTATCAACACATCAACATCGACCGACCTAGCGAAAGAAGGCAAGATGATCTTGTGCTAGATGTTTCCCTTTTCTAAGACCACTTTTTGATCCATTTTTTATCTTGTGCTAGATGTAACTCTTTTTAAACACATCATTGTTGAGTCATTAGCCCATATTAGGCCATATTTATTATATTTTAAATCTTGATCCACATCCTATCAATGGGATTGGTGATTCAATGGTAGAATGACTCCATCAAATAAATGGCTTGTTTCATGTAGATTTATAGCTTCCAATTAGTGTTATTACATCATTATTCATACAAGGCCACCACCTCAAAGCTCTAATTTCTCACCACCAAGCTAGAGTTGCCACCATTTTCTACCTACATGTAATTGTGTTTTGCCCGACTTCACCAATAGAAGCAAATTATGAATAATCACATAGTTCAAGGAGCTTAATTGAAATCTCACTTGCATTGGCTCAAGATTGGGGATAAAAATATCCAAAGCATTCTTTCTATCCCTTCAAGTTTGCCAAATTATTAGAAAATCAAGAATATCAGAGAAGTCCAACAAGTCCTTTTAGAACTTCGTAACATTCTCCAATATTTTATCTACCATTATCAACAAGTTTTAAGCATAAGTTCCTTTTTCTAAAAGCTAATTTAGAAACCTACAATCTACCACACTAATCCATTCAATATTTATAAAAATATGTCAACACCACCACCATATCAATTAATTAATTTTATGCTAACAACTTACCATTAATTAGCTATATAATATTTACTATTTAGTTAATTAATTTTATATTTTTTAAATTATCTTGATTACATGCAATTTTTATTATTTAGTCAAGCAATCCATACTTTCCATTTATTCAAAATAAATAAATAAATTTAATTATCTACATGGCCATCCACAATCATTAATTAAAAATCACAATTGTTTTTGATAAGAAAAAGCAAGTTTTGAAGGGACTCTGAAATCCTTTACAATGAAGGAAAGCTGCAAAAATCGCAATTGTTGGATAACAATAAAATCACTTACATTTTAATCATTCATAAACCAACCATCATTAAATAAAAGTCACCCATTATTAATAAAGTAGTCTAAAATCATCTCAATTATTCACAACCCCATTTAAAAATCTACAGATCTACCCTTCATTGCAAGATTAGCAAGTACATATAGCCAAAAACCTTGCATAAAGCTTGAGCAACCATAATTCATAAGAAAATCCACTCAACAAAGAGATCTTAACTTGTTAAGTAGATGTAAAACCAATTGATTTGGTTTTCTTTTATGTTGAATTAGAGGTTATGTTGGTTTAGGATAAAGATTTTTATATTGTTTTAATTTATTCTAGATTTTAACATGTACATTTTGGCATGTTTGGTGGGACACCACTTCCTTCTCTAATCTTGTTTGTAAGATTTTAATAAGCTTGGTCTTGTAGTTTTTTTGCATTACTCAATTGTTCTTTATAGGTTAGTTTTTTTGGCTATATTGTGACATTCTCAATTATGTAATGTCATTTTTGGCTATGGTGTGATATTCTCAATTATGTAGTGGCATTTTTGGCTATGTCATGAAATTTTCATTAATAGTGGCATTTATGCATTTTTGTCCATTTTAAAATTTTATGTTTGTATTTATAAGTCATGGTATTTTTTGTGTTTATTATAGCATTTCTACTTAATATATAGAATTGCTATGCCCATTGTAACATTTTTGTTTAATCTAGATAGAATTGTTGTGCCTATTGTAGTCTTTATATTGATCTATAACATTTGTACACCTTATATAATTCTTCTATCTTCTTTTATAACTACGTCCTACTATTTTTGTTTCGATATATTTTTTATTTTGATTACATTTATCTTGGATCATTAATTTTTAATGTGTCACATTTATATTTCTATTTTTCAATATGGTTGAGCTAATATTTGATAAATTCAACCACTTGCCTATGCTTTGGAAAACTAGTGAGCGAGAAGCTTGGTATTATATATAGGGTGTTGCCACAATAATGGGTTACACTTTTTGGGGCATCCTATTTTTTGCTGAAATCACATCTTTTTAGAGAATATAATGATTTAAGAATTGAAAGGTTCCATTTAAAGGATTCTAATTGAAAAGGGTTTGATCAAATCCCCTTAGATCAAACCCCCTTGGATAAAACCCTGCTAGTTTTAAACCATACCTATAATGGAGTCTCCTTTACACCTACCAAAATGTTGATAAAAATCCACTTTTGATTTACATTTTGGGGGATTAGATGAATTCATTTAAAATTTATATTTTGTAAGTATGTAGTCCTTATTACAAGCTTACCAAAAAGTATAATTTTAAATATATTTAATTTGATTGTTATATTTATTTTTTATTTCTTGTGAATGTAGGTTTTTCACTGAAAATCAAGCTCTTTATTATGCACATGTGGAAAAATAGTTTATTATAAAAAAAACTCTGAAAAATATCTATGCTCTTATATTGATTTCCTTGATCCAACAAAACGAAAATAATTTCGATACATACAAAAAAATTATGTGTTAGCAAGTAAACCTATGTCTAAATTGTAATTGGTTTGACTTCAAAACTTAATTAAGAAAAAAATATTCAATAAAACACTATGAAACCAATTGCATTCCTTATATATCATAGTTACAAATCTAAATTAAAAAAAAAAATCCTTCATAGAAAAATGTTATGTGTTAGCAAGTACACATCACTTTAAAAAAATGTTTACTATTAAAAACTAATTTTTGAAGGAGATGGAAAAGAAATGAAATTTGATTCCATTTGAAAAAAAACATATATTTAGATTCTACAAATAAAATATCACAAATCACTAGTTTGCATCATCTTCAAATTCCTCATGGTTTAGCAACTATAGGTGCCCGAAATTGAAGATTTAGTTAAAATAATCAGTTCAATATCAAGTTTGGCCAAAAAGTGTAACCCACTATTGTGGGATCACCACATACAATAAATTATGTCTTATTTATCATATACATGGACGAATTGTGAGAAGGTATAGAAATAATTCTTAAACATCTTGATAGGCTCGTGACATCATAAAAATCTATTTTCTCCTTTGATTATTGTTATCGATTACTAATGGAGCCCTTGCCGGACGTTGCCCTTTTTTAAGACCACTTTTTGAACCATTTTTGTAGTGTGGAAAATGGTGGGGCCTAAAACACCTAAGATGCAACTCTTTTTAACACATCATTGTTGAGTCATTGGCCCATATTAGTGTTGGAGTTAAGAAGACACTGAGAGGGGGGGTGAATCAGTGTCTTAGACAAATTTCAACTTTTGCTTTAAATAGAACTTCAACAATTTATGCTCTTAATATTTCAATGATAAGTACATTCATTAATTGAATGCAATCATATAAGAACTGAAATAAGAAATATTGAAGCAAATCAAAGATCATCACAACCATGCAATATCAAAATATTAAAAATGAGACCACAAGACAAAGATTTGACGAGTGGAAAACCCTCTTGGGATAGAAAAACCACTCCAAAATGCCTCACTGGCTTAAAAACTAATCTAACTGATTACAAAAGTTTCAATGGCCTCACTGGCTACTAAATGCCTCACTGGCAGCATAAGCCTCATTGGCTACACAATATTTTCAATGATAAAGAAACAAATTATAAAGGGTTACTTTGTATCTTTGCAAACCATTACAACATTTAACACTAATACATCCTATGTCCCAAAGATTCATAAAACTGGAACTTTAAAACATATAATATATCAGTTACTGGCTACTTTTGCATATAGTTTTTATAAAATAGATTTTTGTATTCTGCTCGATAATAATGAATCTCATCAGTGTATGATATTACAATAGATGCATCAAACCCAACATAGTGACCATGTCACTTCTTATATAACAATCAAGTACCATATGATTTCATCTATTACTGCCTTTCATAAACTGCCAACTGTCATCAAGTAAAACTAAAAACTTCATAACTATTTATGCCACCATAGTCTCTTTGTTTTACCAAACTTAAACTGTTGTCAATTAAATAAACATTATGCATTGCAATATTTTTTAATATGCTCTTATACAAGGTTGACATTGTGCCCAAAATCGGGTAGATTCTAAATAAGAAACCCACACCTATGTAACATATAGACCTTAGTGTATACCTTGTAAACAACAACATATTTGACACAGGGTCATGCCCTAGCAAATACCAAATGCAACCAAACAACCCTTTCATGGCGTGCCCTAGCAATGGGGTTTTGTAGACACAAAATGATAAACCCGCATATGAAAGTATGAACTAAACCTTATGATAAAAAGACCAAGGTTGAAGCAATGTGAAAGACATTGAAACAAAAGACCATTTTGAGAATATGCAAACACATCAAGAAACCAAACTAGGGTTTAAATAAAACCAAGTTACCAATCAACGTTGAAAGCATTTGCCAAATTGACACCACTTAAAGTTGACATCGAAATCAAACCTCTACAAAACTATTGTTGCCCCATATTTTTGAAATCTATTATCAACTCAATGTTTCCACCATGATTCCAATCTACCCCATGCTCTAACGTGGCTGCCAAAATAATGCCCTATTAAAATGATAACTTTTAGGGCAACACGATTATTATGACGGTGTTCACAAAACCTTTTTACCTTTGCAAATCAAACAATTATCATTTGTGTCAGTCTATCATAATATGCATAATGATGTAAATAAACATGTGTCATCAAAAACCTTTAATAATTGGTGTCCACTTTATGCATAGTGAATAATCACTTATTGCCTTAGTTAACAATCAAGGCGTGATATGCTTCAAATTACTAATCAACATAATAATTATGTGCCCAAAAAAAAAAGCTCGAGATCCTTCTCAAATGTAATGAATGAAACCTTATTATCAAAGCATTGCATTATTGCTTTTTTTCATTGCAATAAGATTTACTACATATACCTTGTGTAAAACAACCATCTTGTAAAACCATTATACCTGCCAAATCATTGTTAATATGAACATGCTTGAACCAATTAACACAAATGTGAGATTGCCAAATATGTCACCTGAATATGTGCTAAAACAATCTGACCATGTCTTCCATATGTAAAGAATGTCATAATGTTGTCTCATAATCCCTTCAATGAATGCAAATACTATGTGTCAAGACCAATGTCAAAGGGGTCAACAAACTCCCCCTTTGGAATTGGTGTCAAACAACTTGTATGATCAACAATGTCACATAATGCAAAAAATATGAACCTATATGATCACCATATGAGCACCAAAAATAAACTTAGTAAGAAACCAATATACAGTGTGAAGCAACAAAAAACTGATTTTCTGATTTTTGCAATTTAAGTAAAATAAATCTACATATATGATCTCAATATAAATCTGCACATATCTCAACTTTTCTCCCCCTTTTGACAACAATGCCAAAGGTCAAAGGGGTGAGTAAGCACCAAAATACCACCAAGTACCTTCCCAAGAACACTAATTTTCTTGCACATGGACACAAAAAAACATCAGATTTGAATGGATAAGACCAAAAAGAGCACTACATAATGTTATAAAAGTCTGCCATAGTATCAAAACTGAAGCAAGATGCCACTATACTGAACATATAATCCAGGGGTGTAGAATGTGTATGAAAAACTCCCCCTACAAAAGAGCTCCATACAAAGGCAGTAACTGTCAGAAGAAGTAGAGTATCATTTCCATCAAGAAATGAAAGATGAAGTGTCATGCCAACTTCCACTGTAAATCCATAATAACATGAAAATAAATCACAAACTGAAACAATGACGAAGCTTGTTTGTCACTTGTCACATTAATAAACCATACATACACAATAAACATATCAAATGAAAATATCAGGGATAAAGAATATGCTAAGAAGCTCCCCCTAAAACCAAAACCTACCACAACCCTCCATTGTCCTCAAAAAATTCAAGATTTTACTATTTTATGTCAAATGACGAGTGAACACAAATTGCCTTGCTTCAAAGACAAACCTTTGTAACATCACTTTGTAATAAGCTCACCAATCAACCAACATTTGCATAACAACAAGATTGATCTGCTACACATAGCACCTGGATTAGCATCACACTCTCGTCTTGTCATCATTATTATGCAACCAACCATCTTGCAAACACTATGTAATATTATAGCTTGACATCAATAGGAACTTGTAAGATAGAAGCAAAAAACTTCCTCTTAAGAAGCAAACCATCAACTCAAACTGGATCATCAACTCAAATTGACAAACCATCAATTCTTGAATGACAATCAACACCAAGAACTCTCGAAGACAACATCCATGTCAAAACAAATGTGTGTGAAATTCAATACCATTGGAAAATTGTGACTGACATCAATTAATTGCTTACTTATTTCTTGTATTGAAAACCTCCATTGAAAATAAAAAAAATTGAGCACGAGACTCCATGTCAAGGTTTGTCAAAAACATATCAGTGTTACCACATGCAAGCAATATTTCCTCAAGATATAATCATCAAAATAGAAAGCATCGTATTTTGGGTCACTTGTGCAAGAGCACAAACTATGAGTGAGATAACAATGTGACACTATCATAGCAACACCAATTTGGAACTGAGACAAAGAGTATTGCAAATCACAATATTGTATCCTATTATCATCGAAATGTTATTATTATCATTCTCAAGGCAAGCAATATTTTTCAAGAAGATTCAGTTGAACCACTGTGACTGAGAAAACATAAGTTAGTAATTCACAGTGATTGAGATATAAGCTTCTCACTGAGCATTATGCCACAGTGATCTAAGTTTATAGAAAATACTCCATAGTGATACCATATTGTCCACTAAATATCAAGTAGCACATTATTTGCTATTCAACCATTGTTACCAAGGCTAGAGAAAAAACATCAAGTCTTTATCCTTGAAAACATTGTTCAAGCATATACCTATTACTTCTAGGTGAGCATTGTTGACATATTCAAAGCAGGTGCATGATACTACAACCTAGTCCCCCTATCAAAACTTTGTAAATCATAAAGCAAATTTCTATTAGTCCTGAATAAACCTGTAATTATTATCCACCATTGTATTAGGTAGAACAAAATAAGAATCACAAAATAAAGAACCTCAAGACTGCAATAAGAAACCGTACTATAATTCCTCCTGTCATCAATGAAAGTACCAATTCTTTCTGAAATGAAGATCATCACTGTCCAAGATCACTACATTATTCAAACAACTATTTACTCCTTATTCTGTCGAGCAAAACAATGATTTTATCAAAAATATTTGCAATCAACTATCAAAACTATCTTTCGAGACTTCAAAAACTTCACACGGTATATGCTATTCTATACTGTTCAAGTAGATAACTCATTTGAATCACCTTTTTATTGTCACATATTCATCATTGAAACTTGCAAAGACCAAAAAAACATATTTCAGGTATGCCACAAACACACTTGTAACCTATAACACTACAAAAATAGAACCCAATGCAGTTACCAAGCACAAGGATAAAATATGATACTTGAAATACACCCCGAGACCACACATAGATGATTTAGTGAAGAGAAACATGAGGAAGATAATTCATTCTCTCCCTCAACTAATCAGCCATTTTCACACATTTTGTTTCTTGTAGATTATAAATGTTCCCTTGAGTTCTTAAACTTGCAGCAACAATTTCACCTATTTTCTTTCTAATCTCACACCCAAGAGCATCAAAAAGAATGTAAAAACCCTAATCACAGATTTGGGTTACGCTCAATAGATTATGCTCGAGACCCTCTGCATAGTACACATCCTACAAAGACAAGTTATCATCCAAGGAAACTATGCCTTTCCCGATGATCTGAATACAATCATCATTTCCAAACCATACTAAACCACCATCACAATATTCAAAATTGAGAAAGTTGCTTTTATCACCTGTCATATGGTGTGAGCACCCACTATCTAGAATCCATTCACTTTTCACCTTGGAATGTAAGACTGTTTGAGTAGATGTACCCTCTTCCTTTTCATCAATCTTCCTTGGTTTCCAAATTAACCTTGTTTTAGCAGTATAAAAAAATGTTTTAGAAGAAACATTGTTGGACTTGTAACTCTTTGTTACATATCTGATATTTCTACACTGTGGGTTTGAACTTCTTTTGGACACAACTGATGGCTGCAAAGAATTTTCTTTTGTCACATTGTTATGCTGGGATTTACCAAAATGAGAGAAGTGATCTTCTATAAACCCAAGATCTGTTTTATCATTATAATGTCTTTGTTTACCTAAAAGTTCTACTAGTTTATTACTGTGGTCACACATATCAAGTTCTTTCCTCAAGTCACCAAATTTTTCCTCTAAAGTGCACCATTCATTTTATTTTATTTCTAACTGCATTTTTGTAACTTCTAGTATTTCAATTTGAAGTTTCAGATCAGCAATTTGTTTTTCAAAACTATTCACCTTGTTCACCAGTTTTTTAGTGTCGTTTTGAACCTAATTCTTCTTCACCACAGTCTCCTCTTTGATTTTCTTAATGTCTCTCAAAGCACTTCTTAATTCACTCTCAAGATCAACCTCTTCCTCTTTGTTAACAAAAACACCTCCACTTTCAGATGTGCCACTTGTATCAATTTTTGAAGTTTTTTCTTCCTGCAACTCATCATTTTGATACATTTCAATCACTTTGTTCCAAACCTCCTTTGCATCCTTGCAATAAATGACCTTAGCAATAATTTCATTTGGCAAATTATTAAAGATAACATCCATAGCCCTAACATTGTATTCAAGAGCCTTCTTTTCATCTAGTGTAGAAGGAGATGTTGTAGATACTAAACAACCTTTTTCCACTGCTTCCCACACATTAAATCCTAAGGAAGATAAATAGGTTTCCATCCTATGTTTCCAAAAAAATGAATTTTGTGCCTTCAAACTGAGGTATTCTAAATACAGGATATTCTTCTATTCTTGAGCCATTGTTCATAATGTTATCGATCTCTTAATTATGATCTTGACTTGGATTAATAATTGTCATAAACAGTGTTTCATCTCCTTCCTCAATAGATGCATTTATACCATTGTTGATTACATCTGCAATCAGACTATTCTTCTTTTTAGAATTAGTTTGGTTTTTCTTCCCCTGCCTACCATTTGCTTCTTCATCACTTTTAGAGTCCTTGTTAGGACATTGGGCAGCATAATGCCCAATTTTTCCATAATTAAAACACTTAAAAGGAAGTTTTCCCTTATATTTTATAGATCCTCTTTTTAGTTTACTAACTAGGATTGATTAATTTTCATCTTCATTATCTAATCTAGATGTTGTATCATCTCCCTTTTTGACAGTCTTAAAGGTTGCTTCTTTACTAGATGAGGCATTGTTTCCTATTCTCATTTCATAGGCTGTGAAAATGCCTTGAAGTTATGCTAATGTTAAATCTTTTAGGTCTCTTTCCTCTACAGTTTATACCTTGGCATCATATTTGGAGGTCATGGACGTAAGGACCTTCTTAACAACAACTTGTTCATCTACAATTTCATTTGCACCTCTAATAGAGTTTACAACTCTTGAACTCTCAAAAGATATTCATCTACCTTCTCATCTTCATTCATTTTTAAACTTTCAAATTTTGCTCTAAAATTTTGAAGTCTACCTTCCTTTACTTTATCACCCCCTTCATAAATTTTAGTTAATCTATCCCATACCTCTTTTGCAGATTTGCAGTCCATAACTTTAACAAGGACATCATTGCTTAAACCATAACATATTGCATTTGTTGCTTTATCATCATAGCCAAAAGCTTTCTTTTCATCTTTTGTGGTGGGATTAGTGCAAGTAAACTCAACTTTAGTTGCTTCAAAGACAACAAAACCTAAGGAAGATAGATAACGTTCCATTCTAAACTTCCAATAGGAAAAATCAGTGCCATCAAACAATGGTGGCTTGTTATTAGTATTTTCCATAATGCACACTCCAAAAATAGAAGACCCTTAAGTTGATTAGACTTGCAAAAAAGGGTGTGGCTCTGATACCACTTGTTGGACTGAAGAAGACACTGAGAGGGGGGGTGAATTAGTGTCTTAGACAAATTTCAACTTTTTCCTTTAAATAAAACTTCAATAATTTATGGTCTTAATATTTCAATGATAAATACATTCATTAGTTGAATGCAATCATATAAGAACTGAAATAAGAAATATTGAAGCAAATCAAAGATCATCACAATCATGCAATATCAACATATTAAAAATGAAATCACAAGACAAAGATTTGATGAGTGGAAAACCCTCCTAGGGTAGAAAAACCACTCCCAAATGCCTCACTGGCTTAAAAATGAATCTCACTGATTACAAAAGTTTCAATGGCCTCACTGGCAACATAAGCCAAACTAGCTACCAAATGCCTCATTGGCAACATAAGCCTCACTGGCTACACAAAATTTTCAATCATAAAGAAACAAACTACAAAGGGTTACTCTGTCTCTTTGCAAACCATTACAAAATTTAACACTAATACATCCTATATCCCAAAGATTCATAAAACTGGAACCTTTAAAACATATAATATATCAATTCTTGGTTGCTTTTGCTTAAAGTTTTTACAAAATAGATTTATGCATTATTCTCAATAATAATAACTCTCATCAGTGTATGATATTACAATATATGCATCGAACCTAGCATAGTGACCATGTCATTGCTTATATAACAATCCAGTACCATATGCTTTCATCTATTACTTCCTTTCATAAACTACCAACTGTCATCAAGTAAAACTAAAAAACTTCATAACTGCTTATGCCACTGTAGTCTCTTTGTTTTACCAAACTTAAACTATTGTCAATTAAATGAACATTATGCATTGTAAGCTTTTATAATATGCTCTTATACATGGTCGACATTATGCCCAAAACTGGGTAAATAGTCTAAACAAGAAACCCACACCAATGTAACATATAGACCTTAGTGCATACCTTGTAAACAACAACATATTTGACATAGGGTTGTGCCCTAGCAAATACCAAATGCAACAAAACAACCCTTTCATGGCGTGCCCTAGCAATGGGATTTTTTAGACACAAAACAATAAACCCGCATATGAAAGTATGAATTAAACCTTGTGATAAAAAGACCAAGGTTGAAGTAATGTGAAAGACATTGAAACAAAAGACCATTTTGAGAATATGCGAACACATCAAGAAACCAAACTAGGGTTTAAACAAAAGAAAATTACCAATCAACGTTGAAAGCATTTGCCAAATCGACACCACCTAAAGTCGACATCAAAATCAAACCTTTGCAAAACTGCCCTTGCAAATTGTTGTTGCCCCATGTTTTTGAAATCTACTGTCGACAAGATTTTTCCACCATGATTCCAATCTACTCCATGCTCTAACGCGGTTGCAAAAATAATGCCCTGTTCAAATGATAACTTTTAGGGCAACATGATTATTATGACAATGTTCACAAAACCTTTTTACCTTTGAAAATCAAACAATTATCATTTGTGTTAGTCTATCATAATATGCTCAATGATGTAAATAAACATATGTCACCAAAAACCTTTAATAATTGGTGTCCACTTTATGCATAGTGAATAATCACTTATTGCCCTAGTTAACAATCAAGGCATGATATGCTTCAAATTACTAATCAACATAATAATTATGTGCCCAAAAGAATAAGCTCAAGATCCTTCTCAAATGTAATGAATGAAACCTTATTATCAAAGCATTGCATTATTTCTTTTTTTCATTGCAATAAAATTTACTGCATATACCTTGTGTAAGACAATCATCTTGTCAAACCATTATACTTGCCAAATCACTCTTAATGCTAACATGCTTGAACCAATCAACATAAATGCCATATTGCCAAATATGTCACTTGAATATGTGCCAAACCAATCTAACCATGTCTTCCATATGCATAGAATGTCATAATGTTGTCTCATAATCCCTTCAATGAATGCCAATACTGTAAGTGCCAAAACAACCTTTTACATCAATACCAAAACCAATGTCAAAGGGGTCAACAATTAGGCCACATTTATTGTATTTTAAATCTTGATCCACATCCAACCTATGGGATTGGTTGGATTCAATGGTAGAATGACTCCATCAAATAAATGGCTTGTTTCATGTAGATTTACGACTTCCAATTAGTGTTATTACATCATTATTCATACAAGGCCACCACCTCAAAGCTCTAATTTCTCACCACCAAGCTAGAGTTGCCACCATTTTCTACCTACATGTAATTGTGTTTTGCCCGACTTCACCAATAGAAGCAAATTATGAATAATCACATAGTTCAAGGAGCTTAATTGAAATCTCACTTGCATTGGCTCAAGATTGGGGATAAAAATATCCAAAGCATTCTTTCTATCCCTTCAAGTTTGCCAAATTATTAGAAAATCAAGAATATCAGAGAAGTCCAACAAGTCCTTTTAGAACTTCGTAACATTCTCCAATATTTTATCTACCATTATCAACAAGTTTTAAGCATAAGTTCCTTTTTCTAAAAGCTAATTTAGAAACCTACAATCTACCACACTAATCCATTCAATATTTATAAAAATATGTCAACACCACCACCATATCAATTAATTAATTTTATGCTAACAACTTACCATTAATTAGCTATATAATATTTACTATTTAGTTAATTAATTTTATATTTTTTAAATTATCTTGATTACATGCAATTTTTATTATTTAGTCAAGCAATCCATACTTTCCATTTATTCAAAATAAATAAATAAATTTAATTATCTACATGGCCATCCACAATCATTAATTAAAAATCACAATTGTTTTTGATAAGGAAAAATAGGTTTTGAAGGGACCCTAAAACCCTTTACATCGGAGGATAGCTGCAAAAATCACAATTATTGAATAACAATAAAATCACTTACATTTCAACCATTCATAAACCAACCATCATTAAAAAAAAACCACTCATTATTATTAAAGTTGTCTAAAATCATCTCAATTATTCACAACCCCATTTAAAAATCTACAAATCTACCCTTCATTGCAACCCTTCATTGCAAGCTTAGAAAGTACATATTGCCAAAAACCTTGCATAGAGCTTGATCAGCCATAATTCATAACAAAATCCACCCAACAAAGAGATCTTAACTTGGTAAGTAGATGTAAAGCCAATTGATTTGGTTTTCTTTTATGTTGAATTAGAGGTTATGTTGGTTAGGATAAAGATTTTTATATTTTTTTAATTTATTCTAATTTTTAACATGTACATTTTGGAATGTTTGGTGGGACACCACTTCCTCCTATAATCTTGTTTGTAGGATTTTAATAAGCTTGGTCTTGCAGTTTCTTTGCATTACTCAATTGTTCTTTTTAGGTTAAAGTTTTTGGCTATGTTGTGACATTTTCAATTATGTAATGTCATTTTTGGCTATGGCGTGATATTCTCAATTATGTAGTGGAATTTTTGGCTATGTCATGATATTTTCATTAGTAGTGGCATTTATGCATTTTTGTCCATTTTTTTAATTTTATGTTTGTATTTATAAGTCATGGTATTTTTTGTGTTTATTATGGCATTTCTATTTAATATATAGAATTGGCATGCCCATCGTAGAATTTTTGTTTAATCTAGATAGAATTTTTGTGCCTATTGTAGTCTTTATATTGATCTATAACATTTGTACACCTTATATAGTGTTTCTATCTTATTTTATAACTACCTCCTACTATTTTTGTTTCTATATTTTTTAAATTTTGATTACATTTATCCTGGATCATTAATTTTTAATGTGTCACAATTATATTTCTATTTTTAAATATGGTTGAGCTAATATTTGAAAAATGCAACCATTTTCCTATGCTTTGGAAAACTAGTGAGCGAGAAGCTTGGTATTATGTATAGGGTGTTGCCACAATAACGGGTTACACTTTTTGAGACATCCCGATTTTTGCTGAAATCACATATTTTTAGAAAATATAATGATTTAAGAATTGAAAGGTTCCATTTAAAGGATTCTAATTGAAAAGGGTTTGATCAAATCCCCTTAGATCAAACCCCTTTGGATAGAACTCTGCTAGTTTTAAACCATACCTATAATGGAGTCTCCTCTACACCTACCAAAATGTTGATAAAAATCCACTTTTGATTTACCTTTTGGGGGATCAGATGAATTCATTTAAAATTTATATTTTGTAAGTATGTATTTCTTATTACAAGCTTCCCAAAAAGTATAACTTTAAATATATTTAATTTGATTGTTATATTTATTTTTTATTTCTTGTGAATGTAGGTTTTTCATCGAAAATCAAGCTCTCTATTCTGCATATGTGGAAAAATAGTTTATTATTAAAAAAATCTCTGAAAAATATCTATGTCCTTGATATTGATTTCCTTGATCCAACAAAAAGAAAAAGAAACTGATATATAACAAAAAAAAAATGTGTTAGCAAGTAAACCTATGTCTAAATTGTAATTGGTTTGACTTCAAAACTTAACTAAGAAAGAAATATTTGATAAAACACCATGAAACCAAATGCATGCCCTATATATCATAGTTACAAATCTAAATTAAAAAAAAAGGAATTTTATCCTTCTTAAAAAAAAAGTTATATGTTAGCAAGTACACATCACTCTTTAAAGATGTTGTTTATTATTAAAAACTTGTTTTTGAAGGAGATGGAAAAAGAAATGCAATTTGATTCCGATTTTTTTTTTAAAAAATATATATTTAGAATCTACAAATAAAATATCACAAATCACTAGTTTGCATCATCTTCAAAATTTTCATGCTTTAGCAGCTATAGGTGCCCAAAAGTGAAGATTTAGTTAAAAAAAATCAGTTCAATGTCAAGTTTGGCCAAAAAGTGCTACCCACTATTGTGGGATCACTACATACAATAAATTATGTCTTATTTATATCATATACATGGACGAATTGTGAGAAGGTATAGAAATAATTCTTAAACATCTTGATAAGCTCGTGACATCATAACAATCTATTTTCTCCTTTGGTGATTGTTATCGATTACTAATGGAGCCCTTGCGAGATGTTGCCCTTTTCTAAGACCACTTTTTGATCCATTTTTGTATTATGGAAAATGGTGGGGCCTAAAACACCTAAGATGCAACTCTTTTTTAACATATCATTGTTGAGTCATTAGCCCATATTAGGCCACATTTATTGTATTTTAAATCTTGATCCACGTCCTATCAATGTGATTGGTTGGATTCAATGGTAGAATGACTCCATCAAATAAATGGCTTGTTTCATGTAGATTTATGACTTCCAATCAGTGTTATTACATCATTATTCATACAAGGCCACCACCTCAAAGCTCTAATTTGTCACCACCAAGCTAGAGGTGCCACCATTTTCTACCTACATGTAATTATGTGTTGCCCAACTTCACCAATAGAAGCAAATTATGAATAATCACATAGTTCAAGGAGCTTAATTGAGATCTCACTTGCATTGGCTCAAGATTGGGGATAAAAATATCCAAATTATTCTTTCTATCCCTTCAATTTTTCCAAATTCTTAGAAAATCAAGAATATTAGAGAAGTCCAACAAGTCCTTTTAGAACTTCGTAACATTCTCCAATATTTTATCTACCATTATCAAAAAGTTTTGAGCATAAGTTCCTTCACCAAAAGCTAATGTAGAAACCTACAATATACCACACTAATCCATTCAATATTTATAAAAACATGTCATACCCACCACCATGTCAATTAATTAATTCTATGCTAACAACTTACCATTAATTAACTATATAGTATTTACTATTTAGTTAATTAATTTTATTTTTTTCAAATTATCTTAATTACATGTAATTTTATTATTTAGTCAAGTAATCCATCTTCTCCATTTATTCAAAATAAATAAATAAATTTAATTATCCAAATGGCCATCCACAATCATTAAATAAAAATAACCATTGTTGAATAACAATAAAATCACTTACATTTTAACCATTCATAAACCAACCATCATTAAATAAAAGCCACCCATTGTTATTAAAGGCGTCTAAAATCATCTCAATCATTCACAACCCCATTTAAAAATCTACAAATCTACCATTCATTGCAAGCTTAGCAAGTACATATTGCCAAAAACCTTGCACAAAGCTTGAGCAGCCACAATTCATAAGAAAATCCACTCAACAAAGGAGATCTTAACTTGGTAAGTAGATGTAAAACCATCCTTCTCTAATCTTGTTTGTAGGATTTTAATAAGCTTGGTCTTGTAGTTTTTTTGCATTATTCAATTGTTCTTTATAGGTTAAAGTTTTTGGCTATATTGTGACATTCTCAATTATGTAATGGCATTTTTGGCTATGGCGTGACATTCTCAATTATGTAGTGGCATTTTTGGCTATGTAATGACATTTTCATAAGTGGCATTTATGCATTTTTGTTCATTTTTTTAATTTTATGTTTGTATTTATAAGCCATGGTATTTTTTGTGTTTATTATAGAATTTCTATTTAATATATAGAATTTTAGTGCCCATTGTAGCATTTTTATTTAATCTAGATAGATTTTTTTTGCCTATTGTATTGTTTATATTGATCTATAACATTTGTACACCTTATATAGTGTTTCTATCTTGTTTTATAACTACGTCCTACTATTTTTGTTTCTATATATTTTTATTACATTTATCTTGGATCATTAATTTTTAATGTTTCACATTTATATTTCTATTTTGACAGTATACTAACCCTCTTATGAAATAATTTTTTTTTATGTTCAAGACAAAAAACATTTGAACAACTAACATTTTTTATGCAAGTTCATTTGGTGAAAGACTTTATTTCAAACAAAATTTTAATATTTAATCATTAGTAAGGAATCAAATCTAGATTTTATTCATCTTTCTTTTATTTTTGTTGTGTGTGCATTATCTAGCCATGTATTTCATCTCTTATGTTGTAAGATGTTATTAAGTATCACAAATGGTTTGGTCACTTGTGTCTCCCAAGGTCAATTGTATATGCCCTTCCCTCACATTTGCAATAGTACTAAATTTTTAAGAAAATGATAAGAACCAGATGTATGTCTTGTCACCCTAAGTACAAGAAACTTTCAATATATGTAGAGGACACATGCTAGAATGTGCCACACTTTTTTGTAATTTTTTTGAATGTAAATAATTAGTTATGATTTTTTATTAGAACATTTCAAAATTATTAAAATGTATTTGTCTGACCATCATAACTCGGTCAAAATTTTATGAAATTCAATTTTTTTATCCTATAGTATGTGAAGCATAGAATGTGACACATCTTTTAGATTCAAAAAATGTGAAATAGTTTGAAAATTATAGAAGTTTTTCAATTAGCCTATCAATCAGGACTTTGGACGTAATGTATGCAAAAAATCAATACTAATTATTTATTAAATTCAAAATAAGGCATATCTTATATTGGTGGATAGTTGACAATTTTTTCAATAAACCCTTTTCGTTTCATCGAATTCGGATAAAAAAAGTCGTCAGCCACAAGGACAAACTTCAAAAAACTAAGGAAATTTTGTAAACACTTTTTTTTAGTTGACTTTCTAGGTTTGGCAATCTCGAACCAAATCCCAAGCCAAACCCGAGCCAAATCCCAAGGCTACAAATTTTGCCAAACAAAACAGATCATTCCAAAATGGATATCTATTTCAAATAGATATCCATTTTGAAAAATGGGTACCCGTTCTTAGGTCTTCAAAATGGATATCTGTTTTGTTCCATTTTGAAGACCTAAAAAACCCTCTTTAGTAAAATGGGCATAAATTTTGTGTTTCTTATCAAAATTTTGATTTTTTATAGACGTTGGAAAGGTGATTGAGAGCTCTATGCAGTGAATTAGGTAGTATTTCTATATTGTACACAAAAAAATCATTAATAATTTGAACTTCATATTTAATTTTTGAAACATCCAATGCTCACTATTCGCATACGAAGTCCCTTTTGCATTGATTTTTTAGTAAAACTCATCTCAAAATACTTGAAACATTAGAAAAAGTAATCAATAATGAGATATTTATATTTTTTGTAGTAAGGAGATGAACAAATCTTCATAAATCATCATATCTCTCTATCCCTTTCTCTACCTCTATATATTTCACTATGTCTCCCCTTAAGCTTTGTACCTATCCCTCCACTTATCTCTCTCTCCCTCTTTAGACTTCTCCCTATCAATATATTGAACTATATACTTAACTATCTACTTATCCTTAACTATCTAATTATCCATCCCACCCTCCCTTCTCTCTTTGTCCCTCTTTAGGCCTATCTTTCTCACTCTCTTTCTCTGTGAGCTTTAGACCTATCTCTGTACCTCTCTCTCTCTCTCTCCCTCCCTCCCACCCTACCAATCCCTATCTCATTCTTTGTCTCTCTCTCCCTTCCACCCTACATATCCCTATCTCCCTCCTTCCCCCTCTCTCTCCCTCCCACCCTATTAATCCCTATCTCCTTCTCTCTCTCTCACACGCTACTAATCCCTCCCCTCTCTCTCTTCCTCTCACACCCTACCGCTCCCTATCTCCTATCTCTCTCCCTCCCACCCTACTAATCCATATCTCCCTCCTTCCCTATTTATCTCCCTTCCTCTCTCCCTCCCACCCTACAAATCCCTATCTCCTCTCTCTCCCTCACACCCTACCAATCCTTATCTCCTCTCTCTCTCTCTCTCTCCCACCCTACCAATCCCTATATCCTTATCTCTCATTCTCCCTCCCTCCATACCAATCCCCCCCCTCTCTCTCTCTCTCTCCCTCTCTCTCCCTCCCACACTACCAATCTCTATCTCCTCTCTCCCTCCCACCCTAGCAATCCCTATCTTATTTTCTCTATCTCTCTCCCACCCTAATAATCCATCCATCCATCTCTCTCTCTCTCTCTCACCCTACCACTCCCTATCTCCTTCTCTCTCCCTCTCCAATCTAGATCTCCTCTCTTTCTCTACCTCACACCCTACCAATATATATCTCCTTCTCTCTCTATCCCTCATCCCATCTTTCTCTCCTCCCTTTGTCCCTCCCACCCTACCACTCCCTATCTCCCTCTTTATCTCCCTTCCTCTATCCCTCCCACCCTACCACTCCATATCTCCCTCCTTCCCTCTCTCTCCCTCCCACCCTACCAATCCCTATCTCTCCCTCTCCCTCCAAACCTACCAATCTCCTTCTCTCTCTCCTTCCCACCCTACCAATCTACTTTTCTCTCTCCTTCACACCCTACCAATCTCCTTCTCTCTCTCCTACCCACCATACCAATTCCTATCTCCCTCCCTCCCACCCTACAAATCCCTATCTATATATTTTTTTACCCTCTCTCCTGTCTACCTCTCTCTCACCTTCCCACTCACCATCTATCTCTACCTACTTCTCCCTCTATCCCTCCCACCCTACCTCTCTCATTTTCTATCTCTCCCTCTCCCTCTCTACTACTCCCTCCCTCCCCTCACCCTCTCTCCCTACATCTCACTCTATCCCTCCCACCTTACCTCTCTCTCTCCTTCCCTCTATACTTCCCTATATATCCCCTCACACTCCCTCTCCCTAATTACCTCTCCCTCTCTCTTTCTTCACTTATCTTTATCCCCCATCTCCATCCTCCTCTCTTTCTACCTGCCATTTCCTATATCACTCCCACCCTAGCTCTCTATCTCTACCTCTCACTTCCTCCCTCCCTCTCTATCTCTCTCTATGTACTTCTCACTCCATCCCTCCCTCTTTCCTATGTCTCTCCCTTTAGATATCTCTCTATACCTCTCTTCTCTCTCTCTCTCTCTCTCTACCTCTCACTTCCTCCCTCCCTCTCTACTTCTCTCTATTTCCCCTCTCTATCTCTCTCTATGTACTTCTCACTCGATCCCTACCTCTTTCCCCATGTCTCTCCCATTAGATATCTCTCTATACCTCTCTTATCTCTCTCCTCTCTACCTCTTTAACCTTCTCTACTTCTCTTTATCTCCACTCACTCTCTCTCTATAGAAAGGTAGAGAGGAAGATAGAGGGAGAGGGAGAGAATATATAGATAAAGAGAGGTAAAGGGAGAGATACAAATATAGAGAGCTAGGGATTTATTAATAGAGATGAATATATAGAGAGATATAAATGAATATGGAGATAGAAAGATATATATGGTAAGATAAAGTGATAGAGAGAGAAATAAAGATAGAGAGAGAGAGAGAGAGAGAGAGAGAGAGAGAGAGAGAGAGAGAGAGAGAGAGAGAGAGAGAGAGAGAGAGAGAGAGGGGATATAGAGGAGGGAGGGGGAGTTGTAGATAGATAGAGAGTGTGTAGATAGAGAGATAGAGGTATAGAAAAGGAGATATGTGGGTAGAGAGGTAGAGAGAGAAGAAGATGGGCAAAGATATATCAATATATAATGGGAGAGGGAAAGAGGTAGAGATAATGATAGAGGGAGATATAGAGAGATAGAGAGGGATATGGAGAGAGATAGAGGGATAGTGAGATAGACGTAGAGAAATATATGGATACAAAGGGATAAATAGAGAATGAATAAGAGAGGTAGAGATAATGAGATATAGATAGATATAAAGAGAGAGATGGAGAGATATAGATAGAGGGGGAAAGAGTGAGAGAGAAAGGAGGTGATAGAGACAAGTAATAGATATAGGGAGAGAGATATGGAGAGAGGGACATAGACAAAGAGATATATATAGGGAGGCATAAATAGGATTTGTGTGTGTATATGAGTGAGAGAGAGATATGGAGATAACTTGATGAAAATGTGGATTATATAAATAGATAGAGGGAGGTAGAGGGAGAGGGAGCAAGAGAGAGAGAGATAAATATGGAGTAATACAGATAGACGAAAATAGGGAAAGGTATAGATAGAAAGAGAGAGATATGTAGATATATATAAACTATGACAGATAGAGGGGAATATATATATATAAGATAGAAAATTGTCTCCACTAGGGTTTAGGACCTAGGGCAACAAAATTTCTATGCTCCACATTCAATGATGCCCTAGAGATCTCAATCAAATGATGATAATGGGAGAAAGAGATCTACTAAGGGACTATCCTAGGGTATTTTTAGAGATTAATGAGGGGTTCAATACCAAGATATGGCTTGGAAAAATGTATGACATGCAATATCTAATGACAAAACCTAGTGATACATGGAACTCAAATAAATGGCCTATAAATGCAAAAAAATCAAAACAAATTGGAAAAGTAAAGAGGAGTACATGGAAACCCGAGAGAGCTTGAATGAAGACCTAAAATGATGAATAACCTAAAATTTAGGCCTATTGGGACTCGTTCACCAAGCTGGGAAAATCAGTCCTAGATCTGGGTTTCTGTACAGGAACAAGTTTCTAGAAAAAGGGTACTGAAATTGCAAAAATCTCAAAATTGACCTAAACTAGGACTCATTCACCAAAACTTGCGAATGAGTCCAATTAGGATTTTTTGGAGATTCAAAGTCTAAATCTAGTCTTCAATGTCTTCTCTTTCTATTCCTCTTTGTTTCCAAATCTAAAACTTTGATTTCAGGGCTATAGGTGACTTTTTAGTGAAGATAGCAACCTTGTAAATGAGGGGACAATTCCAACAAATTTTCTCAATCTTGTAACCTAATCTTCAAAGGTACTTCATGTTCCAAGACACCTAGATCTGAAATCAGAGAGAGAGAGAGAGAGAGAGAGAGAGAGAGTTGATTTTTAGGGAATAGGGGTTTGCCTTGGTCAAACTCCTTTAGATAATTAAACCAAATGATAAAACAATGAAACAAGGACATGAAACATGAAACATGAAAAATGAAACATGGGGCATGAAACATGAACAAGGATATCTTGAAAGATGCAATGTAAATGATATCTTGAAAGATGCATTGTAAATGATATCTTTTAAATCTGAAACTCAACATGAAATGGCCATGAAGGATGTAGCTCTTGAACTTAACAATAGTTGTAGAAAAATGCTTGATCTTGGGTCTTCAATGCTAAATCACAACACTAGCTCAATAACATTCTGGATGCTTGATATCCTTGACATGATGATGGATCTTGAATTTATGCAATAATTGATGAAGAATTTTACCCTTGAATGCCCTTAAATGCTCTTGTAAACACTTGAATGCTCTTTTTAACTCAAAATTGCTATAGTAATGCTCTCACAAAAGTCTTAGGTGAAAATGAGTGAAAGAACCTTGTATTTATACTTAATTATGCAAGAATTCCCAAAATTACAACACTACAAGCTAACATCAGATTTAGGAGGATAAAATCTAGCCAAAATTTTGAATTAATTTTGATTTTGGGCCACACGGGACTCATTCGCCCAAGGTGGTGAATGAGTCCCATTAGGCATAATTTATGGGACCATTTTCAAAAATGGTTAGAAAGGTGTAAAACCAGGATCGAGACCCAAAAACCTAGGTGGAACTCATTTTCACAAGGTGGCGAATGAGTCCCAAATCACTAAATTTGGGCCACACAACCTTAAAACACCTAAATTATGATTGGATGCTGATTTGTGTCAGGATTATCCTCGAAAAGATGCATTAAATGAGGCTTGTGGATGTAAAATAAGGCCGATTAAAGCATAAGAAATCCCAATTATTAATGATAATTTTAGAAAAGTGTGAAAGTGTGTTACAACACTTCAAATAAGGCATGATTAAGGTACATTTTGATTAAAAAGAGGTTTATTAGGCTCAATTAATTGATAAAACCTTAGAAAAGTGTGAAAGTGTGTTATAACACTTCATAACACTTTAGCAAGGTACCATTTAAATTCATTAGGTCACAAGGGCCCAAGACCTAATGCGAGCATGTTAAACACATTACAACACTAAGTCAAGGCATCCTTAAGCCCAATTTTACAAGGAGGGTCCAAACAAGTGTGAAAATGTCATCGATGACATTTTTTGTCATTGTATTTAGCCCCCACTTTAGTGAGAGGATGAACTTGCTTCAAACTCACACTAAAGTAGACATTCAAGAGGGGTCCAATTGTACTAGTACGGATGACAAAGGATGACAAAGATAAAAGGAGGTGGCCAAACACCCAGAATCTGAGATCCTTCATCAAACCAACATGAGCACAAAAGGACACACACAAGGTGTATGATATGCAACAAAACAAGATACACAAACATACACTGCCAAAGACATAAAGAAGAAAGAAAAGAATAAGATAGGTCGATCCAGTTTCAACAAAAATGCGCTCACTCTAGGGTCGTGAAACTTCAGGTCGTCCACAACGTGAGTATCCAAAAAGGGGTGAGACACACAACCGATATGTGTCCACAAAACGTGAGTGACTAAGGGAATTCATGCCTTCGTTTGACTCCCATACAACCATAACAAAGCTATACCTCCTGATAAATTTGATAAGGTGCCACACAATAATGATCTTTAAGCTTCATGAGACAAGCAAAACTTTGTATGCTTGGAGCTCATAAATAAATAATGAACTTAAAGCTTCATGAGGCAAGCGAAACTTCATATGCTTGGAGCTTATGAACAAACAAGATGGCTCCATAGGTATGCAAGGTATGTTATGCAAGGTGGCCCTATAACTAATAGTGCAAGGTACGTTCAAAGGGATTTTGCTTAGTTCATGCAAGGTCTCTTCTTAGGGAACATTGTGCCTAATGTCTCCAAGAGAGGACAAGTCAATTAAATATCACACTCTCAAAGGAAATCAAGCCCAATGACACCACTAAGAAAAGGATGCATCGCAAGAAGAAAGAAAATTGCACCATGAAACATGAGTGTTGATGTATGCCCCCACTTTAAAGCAGTTGCTAACACCATTATTATGAGTAATTGCTTTAAAGTAGAAGAAGACATGAGAGCTTACTCTAAAAAGCCCTATGCCAAGTTATATGTTTCCAATAAGCTACGTCATGAATAAGTATGCCACATGTGAGTCAACTTAAGGCATGTCATCCACATCCCAAGTGATGAGCCCAATTTTTGGCATATTTTAGGCTGTGTTTTTAGTATCTTTTACATCTTTTATTATGCTGATACAACCATTAAGTAGTAATTATGGAAGTAATACTTAGACTTTATGCTTAATATAACAAGTTTATTATGATAAGTCTTTTCATGATTATTGCTTAAATGTTTTATTAGTTCGATGGAAGATGTGTGCCTTGTGAATTTTTGTGATGAAATGCCTTTCCTACAGCCACTACTATTAACCTTCCTGTAGCCATATGCGAAATATTGTTTGATCGAAATCAATACCTAATGAATGTATGAATGAGATAATGAATCGTTTAATGAGTTGAACGTGTTGAGGTGACCCTTTTTCATAGGAGTAGCTGTTAGTTATTACAGGTAGCAAGTCTCAAGGAGAAGATTTAGCCTCCACTAGATCATTGCAGGACTGATTCAAAGCGGACCTGGGTTCGATCCTTGACAATGGTGCCAAAAATGTAGTGTCCATAAATAGGTTGATAACTAGGAACATATATTCTGCTACTCAGGGATTAAACATCATGACTAGCAGTCATAATCTATTAAGGACATCATTTAATTGTCAACCCAGGGATGTTAGACTTGAAATGGGTCTGCACGGTATATGTACTAACAACCTATTTTAAACATGTATTCTTCCTTGAAAATACTATGCTAGAATTGAAATTGTTGGAAACAAACTTTAGCTAATCTAAGTCTTCTTGAAGTGAAAACTAAATCCAGTTTTGAAGACAAGAACTACTTTGTCCCTAGTGGCTACAGGAATAGTTGACAACTCTGTAATTCTGCCAGTTGCAGGAACAATCATGCTGAAGTTCTATGAAATTGAAATACATATACTCTAATTATAGAAATGGAAAAGATAGACAACGTCCCTAAGTGGGCCCCCTTAGGTAGTGTCTCAAGTACACAAAAAATAAAACTGTAAACTCCATGAAATGCTCTTATTGAACTAAAACTGATAAGTACATTGCTCACAACTTGCAACTTGCAACTGTATTACTTGAAAACTAAGATATTACAACAGTAAACTTCCAGCCCTTTCTCTGAAGGAGAACGAACTATTTATTCAAAACTGAAACCTAACAACTAACTAACTTTTCCCTCATAAAATGGGAAATCTTTATTACATCATGACCTTTAAATTGAAGAAGTGGACACAAGAGGGAGAATTGAGTCAAATCAGCTTGAAAGAATTAATGCACCACTATCCTGGATTTGTGTGTCATCAAGACGCCTCTGCTAGATTCCTGGAACGCTTACCTTGCATGGCGGATGACTTATCAACAGTCTCCTCATTTCTTGCTTCTAGATCGGTCCACTTTAAATCAGTACTGCAATGATCTAGTGGAGGCTAAATCTTCTCCTTGAGACTTGGTACCTGGAATAACTAATAGCTACTCCTGTGGCAAAGGGTCAACTCAACACATTCAACTCATTAAATGATCCATTATCTCATTCATACATTCATTAGGTATTGATTTCGATCAAACAATATTTCACATATGGCTTCAGGAAGGTTAACAATAGTGGCTACAGGAAAGGTATTTCATCACAAAAAGTCACAAGGCACACATCTTCCATCAAACTAATAAAACATTTAATCAATAATCATGGAAAGAATTATCATAATAAACTTGTTATATTAAGCATAAAGTCTATGTATTACTTCCATAATTAATACTTAATGTCTGTCTCAGCATAATAAAAGATGTAAAAGATACTAAAAATATAGTCTAAAATATGCCAAAAACTGGGCTCATCACCAAGCTTGCTCTTATATGTACATGAAAGGTGGTCAACAAGCCAAAAGAGACAACAAAATTGACATACAAGGACAAGGCTATCTAACTCCTTGCCCCCACTTAGTGCAGGACAAGGATGAGCCAAAATGAAAAGAGGAACTAGGTGCTTCAACCCAAGGAAGAGTACCACAATCCTTAAGATATTGAATCTTGTTACTCAAAGCATTACATTCATTAGTAGAATGACCATGAACTCTTGTACAAAAAAAAATCTTGTTCTTGGAGGGAGGGATATCAAACAATCTGGAGGAGTCTCGACAAGATACCATCTTGATCAATGGTAGAAGATGTTCCTTTATTTTGCGACAAAGATAACTCTTGCTTAGTTCAAGATGTCATACTTACACAATACTCTTTAGATTGCAAGATTTTTTTCTCTCCTTTACAAGAGGGTGTAATATATAACAAATTCAAATCATTAGTGTTTTGCATGATGACATTGAAATTAAGCAAAGATTTTGTTGTTTCTTTCAAAGGATAACAATCAAGACCACTAGTTTCTATCAATTCAGGATGCACTAATGTTAAAGTTGGCTTAGAGGAATCTTTTGTGATAGTGTTGATATTAAGTGAAGGCTTGTTTGTGTCTTTCAAGGGACAATAACCAAGACCACTAATCTTTTCTTGTGTGTGAGGTTATATAGGGACACAAATACCTTGTTCTCTAGCACCACATCCTTTTCCACTATAATCGAGTTGTTTCATCTGTGTCGCCAAAAAGTGTAGTCTTTGGCACTTTTTCACTCATTTTGGCTTTTTCCCTCGGATTTTGGCCTTGTTTTGCCTTGATTCAATCTTGAAAGCTTGCAATTCAACAATAACCTAATGATGCTTTACTAAGGTGTTGTGAAGTGTTGTAAGACATTTCCTCACTTTTCTAAGACCCTTTCAACATAATTCACCTAAACAACCCCCTTTTACCCCTTTCCAAGCCTTGTGTCAAGGTGTTGTAAAGTGTTGTAATGCATCTTCACACTTTCCTAGGCTTGTCACCCCTAATTTAACCATTTTCTT
The DNA here is from genome assembly GCA_007115665.2 of Sequoiadendron giganteum. Taxonomy (NCBI): domain Eukaryota; kingdom Viridiplantae; phylum Streptophyta; class Pinopsida; order Cupressales; family Cupressaceae; genus Sequoiadendron; species Sequoiadendron giganteum. The sequence goes on from CM021101.1 coordinate 102,930,953, forward strand.
ATGCTAATTTGTCCCCTTAATGTAATTTTAGGCCCGATTAAAGTGTGTTTCAGGAGGCAAGGTTAATAAACCTCATTAAACACTATTTTATTCTCGACCACCACTTGGATTTGCCCAAGTGGACTAGGTTGCCACTTTGGGCGACCTAGTCCCTTGAGGCTTAAAATCCAAAATTAAATCAAAACATCAACGGGAATTTGCCTCCTAAACCCTAAGGTGGGCCTATCATGTGTCATTTTCAGGAAAATTAGGGTTTAGCATGTATAAGTAAGGGTTTTCATCCTCATTTTTCCCCCTAACAAGTTCATTTTTCACCTTCACTCAATCTTCACAAGTACTCTTGCACTCAAGACTTTCAAAGAAAGCAATCAAGCACAAGGCATCTCAAGCAACCTCCATTGGAGCTAGTTCTTGCATGTTGCAAACATCTTCAACAAAGGATTTGGTAAGTGTTTATATTGTTTTATCATTCAATCATCCATTCCTTTCATATTATTTCATTTGGATTTGATTATCATCAAAGGGGTTTGACTAAGGAAGATCTCTAATCTCTAACCCTAACCCTTGTATCCTCTTTGCATGTGATTTGTAGGTTTTGTTTGCAAGTTTTTCAAGAAGAAAGGTGCCAAGAAGGTGTCCTCAACCCATCAATATCAATCAAATCAACAAATCCCTAGTTGAAGCTTGGAGACCTCTTTCAACCCGTTTTCTGCAAAATCTGAACTAGGCACCTATTGGGATTTGGAGTGCAGACCGAAGGCTCCAATCTCCACTTTTAGATCCTCAAAAACCTAGAAGAGGACTAGGTCACCCATAATGGCGACCTAGTCCCTTTGAGCTTGTTTTTGGGATTTTCACATTTTTGGATACCCTTTTGATAGAAACTCACTCCGACATATTTTCCCGATAGGAGGACTAGGTCACCCAACTTGGCGTAAGTGTCCCCCTTCTGAATTCAAACAATTTCTAGAATATTCCAGGACTCCTTATTTGCAACTTCCAATACCCAGGTGCACAAGTTCTGAACTTTCTAGTTTCCTTTCCGTTTACATACATTTAGGTCATTTACTTTACATTTGGTTCATGTTTCATAGTTAGTAAGTTTCATTCTATTACAACACTTAACCACACTTATCACACACAACAAAAACCCTATTCAAACCCCTACCCTTTGAATGCAATCACCAAAGACCATATCACTAGGTGAAAGAGTGCCATTCCTAAACCCAAGTGCACCTCCTAGGTGAATAACCCTAGGAGCCTAGTAAAGGGAATCCTCTTTCCCTTGTTTCTATATGTTTTTGGTGGTTCATTTTGGTGAACCTGACTATCCAACACTTGTTAAATTTCTGATTTTGCATTTCATCTTAGGAGATAGCTTGCATTGCATTAAAAATTTGCATTGTTTGCATCCTAAGGTTTATAAAATAATGCATTAATGAAAAACTCATGTTAGTTTACATTTTTGTATATATACTTTCATTGAAAATCTCCAAAAACCTGCATTTACATCTTAGGATTACATTATATAACCTGAAATACATCCAAACCCCTTAGAAAATTCATAATATTTGCAAAAAATCCATACTGGGACTAATTCGCCATTCTGGGCGACCTAGTCTGAGTTCACATTTTTAATTGCCTATTACAGCATCAAAAACCTTATTTTTGTGCTTCCCAGACCTCCTAGTACCATATACTATAAGTCTGGAAAGTTATGAGAACATAGGTTTTAGGCTTCTCACTCAAAATCATCACTTTAAAGTGGTCATTTTTGATATACCTTCATCATTAGATCCGCAAAATGCTTACATTTTTGAAATTGTGTTTAACATTGATAAAGTACTTTTTAATTTTTCTTATACAATGTTTACATTCATAAAACTATGTATAAGTTTGCTAAAATTACTTTTCATTCTCTCATATACATTGTTTACATTTTTCAAACTTAGCATACATTGGATAAACATGTTTTGTATATTTGTATCCACATTGTTCATATTGATGAAATGGTGCATAAAATGGTTACATGTATTTTTCATTTTTGTTCAAACAATGCTAGTATCATAAAAATCTAGATATGCTAAGAAACATTCCCTACCCTCCCCCTATGAGAGTGTTTTAGTGATAGAGAATACAACCTTGGACATTCTGAACAATCATATTAGTTCTTCCCCTAATCTCTCTCCTCTTGGTGATGCAAAGATTTTGGTGTTAGAAGAACCAATTAATGAGAGTTCTAAGAATCCTCATTGTTTCTCTCCTCTTACATCTCTTAACAAACAAGACAACACTACCATACATAATCATGACAATAAGATTTGTCCTTCTCCTAGTATCTCTCCTAGTTGCGATGACGATGCTTTGTTGTTAGAAGAAACAATTGATGAAAGTCATGAGTATCTTAGTTTTTCCTCTTCTCCTAGGGAACCCATTATTAAACAAGACAATTCCACCATTGATCATTACCCTCCTTGTGATGAAGTTATTTTAGAAGAACCAACCTTTGAATGTGAAGAACATTCAGTTTGTAGTTCTCCTGACAACTCTCCTTCTAGGGAGACTATCATGGTGCAAGAACGTGTGAACCTTGACACCTGTCCTTCAAACCCTAAACCTTCCCTAGGAGAAGATAATCAAGTGAAATTCAAATCCCCTTAATTAAAAATTCATGAGCATAAAGACAAGATTCTTGAGGTTATGACAACACAAGTGGGATCTCCTTTAATTAGCGAACCTCCTAAGTCTCCTCCCACTAGTGATTCACAAAAAAAACTAAGAGGTATCTTGAAATTCATGATGCACTCTAGTCATAACAATGTTTCACAACCACTAAGTTGTAACTTAGTGACTCAAACATATAGGGAATCAAACATCACTCCTACGCCATTCCCATTTTCTCAACTTAGAGTCCCTCGTGTTGAGGAAGTTAAAAAGACTCCTGTTGATATATCTGTATGGGAGCTTATTCAAATTTCACTTACAGTCAGATTCCTATTTCATGAAATGGCACAAATACAGAAGGAGGAGATTGAATCTTATGTAAAATCAAACAATATCAAACCCCCCTCTCATCCCATGCAAGTGACCCAATATGACATCACATTCTCTAAACATGAATTGCCCTCACTTGAGGTTCAAAACTAGAATGATCCCTTGATGATAAAGGTGATCATTAATGAAACTCTAGTTAGGCACACTCTCATTGACAATGGACCATAAATTAATCTTTGTAGCATGGACCTCCTAAACACACTTGGCATGGACACAAATCTAATTCAACGTCATGATGTTCATATTCATGGCTTTGACAATATTAATAGGCAATCACTAGGGATGATCACATTACCTATCAAAGTCAGACCAATAGTGTTGCCTACTCCTATATATATCATGCAAGGACCCCTTTTATACAATATTATCCTAGGGAGACCATGGATTCACACTATGAAAGGAGTCCCATCTACCCTTCACTGCACATTGAAATTTGAGCACAATAACAAGATATACACGGTTGATGTAGATGTATGAAGCTATGAATCAACTAATCACAACACTTCCAACTCCCCAACTCCTTTCATATCTAGATCAAAACTTACCCAATTTGATGCTAATCCTTCACCTACAACAACACTCTTTCATGATAATTGGGGGTCGTTAGATTCTACACCTCCTTTCAATACAAATTCCAACATCTCACCTTCTTGGTCCAAAGATTCATATACAAACAATTCATTTCCAGATACAAGTTCTAATAATGCTTGGGGTCTTACGCCTCCCTTTATAAGAGAATGTGAAACCTCATGACCTACACCAAAACCACCCTATGTTTTCTATGCTCAACTTGGTTCTACAACAACAACATCACCCCATGGTGGTGATGGGGGATATATAAATCCCATCCCTCATGAAGGCACAATGCATAACACTAAAGAGGATTTATGTTCTTACATAGAAACCAATCCTTCTCAAACATACACAACCCCTTCATCTAACTTGGAAGACTGTTATGGTATCGGCCACCATCTCCTTCCCACACAAGGATGCAATGAACACATGATGCAAACTGCCATACCATACTCTTCCAAGAAGGATTTAAGGTTACCTCCCTCCTCTGCCTTTTCTTCAAACAATCAACTTCACACCTCTCATGGAACGTGGTGCTCTCCCTTCTGTGGGGGCACCTAATTACTCTCACTGATACATACCTTCATCCTATTCAACTCACCTTTTCCTTGCACTAAGTGGGGGAAAGGGGTTTGTTATCCTTGTCCTCATATGCCACTTGTCATTACATCTTTTGACTAGACGTTAACATCTCATGAACATACAAGAGAAAGCTTGAGATGTGGACGACATGTCTTAAGGTTAACTCGCATGTGACATACTATCCTTCCCATGACACAACCATGCTTGGAAACATCTCACTTGGCATAGGGCTTTCCAAGTAGGCTCTCATGTCCTTCTCAGATTCTTTCCTTTCTCTACTTTAAAGCAATCACTCACAAAACAGTGTGTAGCAATTCCTTTAAAGTGGGTGCATAAACTGGAACTATTTCTTTTTGCATTTTTCTTTGTCCTTGGTTCCTAGTGCAACCTTGCCACTTCATCTGATGAGCCTCTCACTTTTTGGATGACATGGGGTGTAATGTCCTTCATGAAAGTGACCTATCCTAGCATATTACATTCCTTTTAGCGGCCTGATGCAACACATTGCATCCCCTAAGTGGTGAATTCCCTATTCTTTGATTGGTCCTCTCTTGGAGACATTACACATAATGCTTCCTAAGTAAAATACCCCACATGAACAAAACAAGACTCCTTCAAAAATCCCCTTTTGTAAATTACCCTTTTGCATTTTACACTTTTGCATTTGTGCATACATGACCACCTTGCATAACAAAACTTGCATGCCTGTGGTGCCATCTTGGAACTGTTCATGGGTTCTAAGCATCCAAGGCTTTGCTTGTATCATGAACTACACCCTTGTATTTTTTGGCACCTTATCAAAGTTATCAGGAGGTATAACTTTGGTATGGTTGAGCGGGAAGCCGAACCATCGACATGAATTTCTCCATAGCCACCTTTTTGTGTGTGTGTGCATACCAACCATATGTATGTATCTCACCACCTTTTGGCATTCTCACCCGACAGACAACCAAAAGTCTCATTGGCCTAGAGTGAGTACACCCTCTTTCTTTCAGACAAAAAACCTAGATTTGATCCACAACTAGCTGGACTAACGCTCGAAGCTTGATCCAACTTTTCCATCTCTCTTCACCTTTCACATCACTCCTTGCGCGATATTTTGTACTTATGTCTTGTCTGTTGTGGGATCTTGATCCTGGGGGCTTGATCATCTCTCTCGATTGATGCCGTCTCATCTTACTAGCATGAATACATTAGATCCCACTTGACACACATGATTCAACTACTTTAGTGTGAGTTTGAAGTAAGTTCATACTCTCACTAAAGTGGGGGCTAAATGTGTCGCCAAAAAGTGTAGTCTTTGGCACTTTTTCACTCAGTTTGGCCTTTTCCCTTGGATTTTGTCCTTGTTTTGCCTTGATTCAGTCTTGAAAGCTTACAATTCAACAATAACCTAACGGTGTTTTACTAAGGTGTTGTGAAGTGTTGTAACATACTTCCTCACTTTTCTAAGACCCTTTCAACATAATTCACCTAAACAACCCCCTTTTACCCCTTTTCAAGCCTTGTGTCAAGGTGTTGTAAAGTGTTGTAATGCATCTTCACACTTTCCTAGGCTTGTCACCCCTAATTAAACCATTTTCTTATGCTAATTTGTCCCCTTAATGTACTTTTAGGCCTGATTAAAGTGTGTTTCGGGAGGCAAGGTTAATAAACCTCATTAATCACTATTTTATTCCCGACCACCACTTGGATTTGCCCAAGTGGACTAGGTCTCCACTTTGGGCGACCTAGTCCCTTTAGGCTTAAAATCCAAAATTAAATCAAAATATCAACGAGAATTTGCCTCCTAAACCCTAAGGTCGGCCTATCATGTGTCATTTTTAGGAAAATTAGGGTTTAACATGTATAAGTAAGGGTTTTCATCCTCATTTTTCCCCCTAACAAGTTCATTTTTCACCTTCACTCAATCTTCACAAGTACTCTTGAGATCAAGAACAAGGCATCTCAAGCAACCTCCATTGGAGCTGGTTCTTGCATGTTGCATACATCTTCAATAAAGGATTTGGTAAGTGTTTACATTGTTTTATCATCCAATCATCTATTCCTTTCATATTATTTCATTTGGATTTGATTATCATCAAAGGGGTTTGACTAAGGCAAACCCCTAATCTCTAACCCTAAACCTTGTCTCCTCTTTGCATGTGATTTGCAGGTTTGTCAAGAATAAAGGTGCCAAGAAGGTGTCCTCAAACCATTAAGATCAATCAAGTCAACAAATCCCTAGTTGAAGCGTGGAGACCTCTTTCAGCCCGTTTTCTGTAGAATCTGAACCAGGCACTTGTTGGGATCTAGAGTGCAGACCAAATGCTCCAATCTCTGCTTTCAGATCCCTAGAAACCTAGAAGAGGACTAGGTCACCCATAATGGTGACCTAGTCCCTCTAAGCTTGTTTTTCGGGATTTTCACATTTCTGAATTCCCTTTTGACAAAAAATCACTTCAATAGATTTTCCCGACAGGAGGACTTGGTTGCCCAACTTGGCGTAAGTGTCCCTCTGCTAATTTTAGACAATTTCTAGAACATTCTGGGACTCCTCATTTGCAACTTCCAATACCCAGGTGCACAAGTTCTAAACTTTCAAGTTTCCTTTTTGTTTACATATATTTAGGGCATTTACTTTACATTGTATGTAGTTTAGATTTACATTTGGTTCATGTTTCATAGTTAGTTAGTTTCATTCTATTACAACACTTAGCCACACTTATCACACACAACACAAACCCTATCCAAACCCCTACCCTTTGAATGAAATCACCAAAAGAATATCACCAAAGTGGAAAGAGAGCCATTCCTAAACCAAGTGCTTCTAGGGTGAGAAACCCTAGGAGCCTAGTAAAGGGAATCCTCTTTCCCTTGTTTGTATATGTTTTTGGTGGTTCATCATCATTTCATAACCTTTTCCATAAAGATTCTTCATCTCTTTTGGATTCGATGGTTGCTCATAATTAAGTTCATCAAAGTTTGTTCTGTTTCTTGTCTTTTGTTCTAAATTGGTTGAGGTGGATGCTTTTGAAGGGTCTTCTGAATTTTGTGTCGACATTGTTTCTTTTTCTTTTCCCTTTTCAAACTCTTTGTTTTTGATCTTGTATTCTCACATGAATGTTGATTCAAAATCCAACGATCCCAAATCATCTAGTGATATCATTTTGAATGGTTTAGGACATCTATCTTTTTGTTGCTCTTGCATGGGTTCCACTTGTGTAGTTGGTGTCAATGTTTTCAAAGGATTTTCCTTGCCTTTCTGAATGTTCAAAAAATTGTTTGGGTCAGGGTTGGATTTGAGTATGTACATTTTATTGTTGTAGACATACTTAATTTTGCAATGTAGAGTAGAAGGAACCCCGTTCATTGCATGAATCCACGGTCTGCCTAAAAGGAGATTGAAAGATCTTGAGACATAACATGGATCAATGTTTCTAATGTGGCCTTTCTAGTTGTAATAGATAAAGTAATCACACCAAGTGGTTATTTTCCTACATTGTCAAATCCCTTAATAGATAAAGATTCAGGTTAAATTTTTTATTTATCCACACCAAGCCTATCCAAAAGGGTCACACTACACACATTAAGGGCTGAGCCATTGTCAACAAGGGTTATCTTTATCCTCATTCTTTTATATTGACCTATTATCATAAAAGCTTCATTTTATTTTTGCACTTCCAAAGGAGGGAGCTCACTTTGGTGGAAAAAAATGCCAACATTTATTCCTTGAATCAGGGCTTCTTTGTCATTCGGTTGCACATTAGAAGGGATAGGAACTTGTTGCAAGGTTGTCTGAAGCATAGTGTGATAATTACGTGAATTTTGAATTAGGTCCCGTAGGGATATCTATGCAGGAGTATTCTTAAGTTGTTCAATAAGATCATACTCCTTTTCACTTTTTAAAGGTAAATGGGGAGGGCCAGACAAGATAGAGTTAGGTAATGGGAGGGATGTTGAAGGTGTTTGTCTTGGTTGTGGATTTTTTTTCTAGTGTTATATGTATGAGCAATAGTATTATGACTCAGCTGCTTTGACACATTATTCTTAGGTGGGTAAAGGATAGGTTCATGTTTGTTTTGAGTTTGTTGTTTGTGTGATGGTATGTAAAGAATTAGAGGATTATTAGGATGTCCCATGAGGTATGCATGAGGTTCATTAATCAAGGGGGATCTAATGGACACTTGCACATTCATAGCCTCAATGATCTTGGTTTGATGCATTTCCAATAAATGGAAATCTAGAATCACCTTTTCACCATTATCTAAGGAAGGAAAAATGTTGTCATTTTCTTCCACTATGATATCTTCCCCAAGAGGAGAGTTTTTAAGAGAACTAAAAATCAAATGTTCTCGACATTCAAGGATTTGTTCTTCCAAAATGACTTCATCGCAAGTAGGGGAATGATCAATGGTTGGATTTTATTTCTTGTTAATGATGGTGTTTTGTTGTTCAATAATGTTTTTCCTAGGGGAAGAGAGACACATAAGATTCTCATGACTCTCGTTGGTTGTATTTTCTAACATAAAAGCATCTTTATCACAACTAGGAGAAAAAAAATGTAATTTTCATGATCATTTATGATTTCATTCCTTTGTTCCCTAATGTCTTCCAAAATAGGATAGGTAGGGGAAGAAACATAAAGAAGATTGTCATAGATCTTAAAGGTTTGATCATTCAACGCCAACATATCCTCCTCACATTCAATTTCATCCTCCAAAATATTATCACAAGAGGGGAAAGTGTTGGGAGGTGACTGTATACTAGTTGAAGTGTTATGTAGGTAGGTTTCAATGGTCTCTTGTTGTGTTATGTTATCATCATGATTACTTATGGTTTTTTCTTCTTGTTCATCAATGTCTTGCCTAATAAGAGTCATAGAAGGAGATAAACAACTAGGATTCTCAAAACTCTCATTGATTGGTTCTTCTAACACCAAAATATCTTCACCAATAAGAGAGATATTAGGATAAGAACAAATATGATCATTAGGATTGTCCAAGGTTGTATTCTTTTTCACTAAAACACTCTCATAGGGAGGGAATATGAACTTTTTCTTAGCATGCCTAGAAAGGTAAGGTACTAACATTGTTTGAACAAAAATGAAAAGCACTTCTAACCATCTCATGCAATTCTTTAATAATTTAAACAATATATATCCAAAGATGAACAATACTTTTATCCAATGTATGCAAAATGATTGCAAACAATGTATATTCAAAAATGAAAAGTGCTTTTATCAAATGTATGCAAAGTTTTATGAATGTAAACATTGTATATGCAAAAGTGAAAAATACTTTTATCCATATTATGCAAAGTTTCCAAAATGTGAACATTTTCAGATCTAATGATGCTTGTAATTGAAATGATTTCAAAAATGAGTACCCTAAATTGATGTTTTTGACCTAGATGCATAAAATAATGTTCCTGAAACTTTCCAGAATTATAGTATATGTTACTAGAAAACTTAGGAAGCATAGAAATGAGGCTTTTAATGTTGTAAAAGGTAGTTTAAAATTTGGACTGGGACTGATTTGCCTAGAGGGGCTTATGAGTCCTAGTTAGAGTTTTTTCATAATTTTTAGGAAATTTTAATTGTTTTCTACGCCTTCTGGTTTGGATGATGTCTAAACTAAATACAAATGTAGATTTCAGATGATTATTAGTGATGCAAGATGCAAAAATGCAACCTATATGCAGTTTTACTAATGCAATATTTTGAAACCCTAGATGCAAATACAAATCCTAATGCAAAGTTAATGCAAGCAAGATCTAGGGATTTAGTGCACTCCAAATCAGAAAATAAGTATTCTAAATGTAGGTTCACCAAAATGTAAGATATAAAATTGTCTCCACTAGGGTTTAGGACCTAAGGCAACAAACTTTCTATGCTCCACATTCAAGGATTCCCTAGAGATCTTAATCAAATGATGATAATGGGAAAAATATATATACTAAGGGGTTGTCCCAGGGCATGTTTAGAGATTAACGAGGGGTTCACCACTAGGCTAGGGATTGGAAAAATGTATGACATGCAATATCTAATGACAAAACCTAGTGATGCATGAAACTCGAATAAATGACCTATAACCGCAAATAAATCGGAACAACAAACTAGAAAAGTATAAAGTACCTAGAAACCTGAGAGAGCTTGAATGGAGACCTAAAATGCTGAATAACCTAAAATTGAGGCCTATTGGAACTCATTCGCCAAGTTGGGTGAATTGATCTCAAATCTGGATTTTTGTACAGGAACAGGTTTCTGGAAAAAGGGTATCTGAAATTGCAAAAATCTCAAAATTGACCTAAACTGGGACTCATTCGCTAGAACTGGTGAATGGGTCTAGTTAGAGTTTTCTAGAGTTTCAAAGTCTGAATTTGGTCTACAATTTCTGTTCTTTCTATTCCTCTTTATTTCCAGATCTGAAACTTTGATTTCGAGACTGTAGGTGACTTTTTAGTGAAGATAGCAACCTTGTAAATGAGGGGACAATTCCAACAACTTTTATCAACCTTGTAAGATAATCGTCAAAGGTCCTTCATACTCCAAGACACCTAGATCTACAATCACACAAAGAGAGAGAAAAAGTGTTGATTGTTAGGGAATAAGGGTTTGCCTTGGTCAAACTCTGTTTAGATAATTAAACCAAATGATGAAACAATGAAACAAGGACATGAAACATGAAACATGAGACATGGGACATGAAACATGAACAATGATACCTTGAAAGATGCCTTGTAAATGATGTCTGTTAAATCTGTAACTCAACATGAAATGACCATGAAGGATGTAGATCTTGACCTTAACAATAGGTGTAGAACAATGCTTGATCTTGGATCTTCAATGCTACATCACAACACTAGCTCAATAAAATTCGTGATGCTTGATATCCTTGACATGATGATGGATCTTGAATTGCTACAACAATTGATGAAGAATTCTACCCTTAAATGCCCTTAAATGCTCTTGTAAACACTTGAATGCTCTTGTGAACTCAAAATTTCTATAGTAATTCTCTCACAAAAATATTAGGTGAAAATGAGTGAAAGAACCTTGTATTTATACTTAATTATGCAAGAATTCCTAAAATTACAACACTACAAGCCGACATCAGATCTAGGAGGATAAAATCCCACCAAAAATTTGAATTAATTTGATTTTGGGCCACACGGGACTCATTCGCCTAAGGTGGAAAGTGAGTCCCATTAGGCATAATTTATGGGACCATTTAAAAAAATGCTTAGAAAGGTGTAAAACTAGGATCGAGACCCAAAAAACTAGGCGGGAGCATCTATAGTTATACCTACAAGTTCTGGAACTTACTGGTGTATTAAATTCACCTCAACCAAACACAATAGCTAGAGTGGTAAGGGAATAGCCAATTGTCGTTACAAAAGGCCATACCATGGTAAAATATTGGGGTTTTAGAGCTCCATTTTTGCATGCAAAGGAGGCATGTCCCAATATAGGTGGCGTTTGGTGTGTCAAACTGAAAGGTGGTGAATGAGTCCCAAATCACTAAATTTGGGACACACAACCTTAAAACACCTGAATTATGATTGGATGTTGATTTTCTTAGGATTATCCTCGAAAAGATGCATTAAATGAGGCTTGTGGATGTAAAATAAGGCCAATTAAAGCATAAAAAATCCCAATTATTAATGATAAACTTAGAAAAGTGTGAAAGTGTGTTACAACACTTCAAATAAGGCAAGCTTAAGGTACATTTTGATTAAAAAGAGGTTTATTAGGTTCTAATTGATAAAACCTTAGAAAAGTGTGAAAGTGTCTTACAAAACTTCACAACACTTTAGCAAGGTACCATTTAAACTCATTAGTTCACAAGCACCCAAGACCTAATGCGAGTGTGTTAAACATATTACAACACTAATTCAAGGCATCATTAAGCCCAATTTCACAAGGAGGGCCCAAACAAGTGTGAAAATATCACGGTATATATATATGTGTCACTAACTTGAGCCTCACATACTACAAATTATATCAAGCACTCCACTAGATAAGTATGCACAATCCTAGATCAAGAACCTTTTGATTATATTTACATAGTGGTGCCAAGAAAAAATATTCCCTAAGATCACCCACTTTTACCTTCAAGGCATATTTATGGGCCACTATTCAATGGTTCTCCCACTTGAATAATATAAGGTGTTGATGTGTATTCTTATCTTCCCCCTTTCTAAACTAAATCAAAATGAAACTTATGGAACTTATAATGAGATGTTGAGCTAAGCTAAATTTGAACTCTAACACAAAAATCCATTTGGCCAAAATCTATTTGATTTTGACCCCCTTAATTAAAACCAATTTGAAAATTCATTTGAGACCAATGATAGTGATATCATTGTGAATCTGATTGAATATAATGATTGTTATAATTGTGAAAAACATGAGTCATAGGATCAAACAATGAACAAAGACACCTTCCATGCAAGAGATATATGCAATATTCATCAGCAAAAAAAAGCTACAAAATGATTCTCAAGAATATTCAAGAAAACAAGAGTCCTCAAAGGTTGAGAGTTCAAGAGATAACATAATGAGGGTTGAGTGCTATATAGGAGCAACCCTAAATGGTAATTGGATTAGATCAGGACAAGTGTCAACATCACATGCAATGAGAAAAAATGATCTAATAATAGCTCACTTCAGTTAACATAGAAAAACACTTAATTAACTTAATAAAGAACTCCTAAGTTTAGCTTAAGTGCATGAGAATAAATTAGATTAATAATTAATTAAGTATTAATTAATTATTAGCTAATGCATGATTACTCTAACAACCCCCCTTAAGATGAACATAGGGAGTAGCTAAAAACCCTAAAAAGCGAATGCATGATGGGTCTCGGAAAACAAGGCCTGGTGAGGTACCCATGTACAAACAAAAGATCTCTCACAACTAGAGAAAAGGAAAAAACCACATGGAAAATACTCCTCTCCAAAAGAGATAAAGGTGAATGAAGGATTTAAAAAGCCTCCAAATCAAAGTGAAGCACTAAGAAGCCTCCAACCGAAACAATGTCCCAAAAAGGAGGAACATGTAGAACATCGTTGAAGCACAAAGAAGTTGTAGACAACTATCGAAAAATGACTGCTATAGTGTTGAAATGAAGAACCTCTAGAAATAGGAATACAAGAGTGTCCATATGGTACATAATCCATCTCACTGAAATGCATGTAATCTTAATTTGATATCTGTGAGCTTTGAGTTTATGAAAAACAAAATCGTGTTCGGTTTTACTCGAGTTCTCATAAATCTTGTGGTTTATTGGATCTTATTCATTTTGACATGTTTGGTCCTATAGATGTTCCTTAAATTGGTAAAACCACATATTATGTTTCATTTATTGATGATTATAGTAGAAGGACATGGGTATACTTTCTAGAGAGTAAATTTTAAGTTTTCAGTCTATTTAAAGAATTTAAAGCAGTGGTTGAGTTGCAGATTGGAAAGAAAATAAAATACATGACTAATAATGGCAGTTTATTTTGCTCTAACAATTTTGATAGATTCTATAAATATTGTGGTATTCATAGACAAAATCAAACTATGTATTCTCCATAATAGAATGGAGTTGTATAAAGAATGAACAAGACACTGATAGAGAAGGCTAGGAGTATGTTGAGTGGTATTGGCCTAGAACATAGGTTTTGGGTTGAAGCTGTTGCCACTACTTGTTACCTGATTAACAGGTCTCCTATATTAGCTCTTGTTGATAAGATACCTATAGAGGCATGGTTGGGTCACAAGCCTTCATTAAGACATCTTAGATTTTTTGGTTGTGAGGCATATGCACATGTGCCAAAGGACAAGTGAACAGAGTTGAAGAACAAGGTTATGAAATGTATCTTCATAGTATACAATTATGGTGTGAAATGATACACGATTTGGGATCCTATTGCACAAAATTTAATACATAGTAGAAGTGTTATTTTTTTTCAAGAGAAACTAAGCCTTCTTTCGTTACATTGCAGCCAAAACAAAGTAAACAAAAAGACGTGATTCAATTTCCTTCTACACCTAAGAAAGTTGAATCGAGGCCCATGGATAGACAAGAAGTTGAGGAGAGCTCATCTAGCTCTGAATCTTCAAAAGGAGGAAGAAACTCCAAATCAACTTGTTTGTAGGTCTACAAGGCATATAAAATTGTTAGAGTTATCATGCATTAGCTACTAATTAATTAATATTTAATTGATTATTAGTCTAATTTATTCTCATGCACTTAAGCTAAACTTAGGATTGCTTTATTAAGTTAACTAAGTGAGCTATTATTAGATAGTTATGTCCCATCTCATGTGATGTTGACACTTGTCATGATTTGATCCCTTTCTCATTTAGGTTTGCTCTTATAAGCACTCAACCCTCATTGTAATTATCTTGAGCTTTCATATCTTCTTGAGAGTCTCTTGCTTTTGTAGCTTTTTCTTGTTGAAGAATATTGCATATATTGTTTACATATCTCTTGCATGGAAGGTGTATTTGTTTTTTGTTTGATCCCGTGGCTCATCGTTTTGTGCTTGTTTCACAATTCTAACATGGTATCAAAGCTTAGGCTAGTTTGAGTGCAAATTCATTTTATATTGCAAGACTAGAAATCATGGAGGTAGATGTGAACATTCATCTATACATGCACTATTTTATTTTTGCATACATTAGGTTTGCATTTTATTTTTGATCTCTTCACATCATTTCCATTTTAGATCATTCATCAATCAACTATTGTTTCATAGATTCTAGAGTTGTACTAGCTTGCGAGTTTTCAAGTGTTCCTTGGCATCGGATTTGCTGTTGCTTTATCATGATTCCACCTTGAGTTGTTCAATGACTCTAATCTGGTTTTAGTAGCAAACAAAGTATCTTTCCTTGCTTGTTCGATTAAGGATTCTAGAGTTACTCCACAAGAGTGCTTCTAGTGCTTCTTTGCAACAATTTATCTCATTATGCAGGGGGTTGTATGGCTTCTCTTGTCATCCTTTGTATAGAGATTGATTGGATTTGTGATGGATATCATTATTGTGTCTTTTGGTTAGGAGTTTTTCCCACCGGGTTTCTCCTTTCCTCTTTGTAATTGGGTACCTAACATGGCCTTGTAGTCGAGACCCATTCATGTTTCCATGCATTTGGATCCTTGCAATTTTATTACATATCTCTCTAGGTAGAAGCACAATAATGTCACACTTTTGGCTAAACAAATGGTTATGAGTGAGTACTTTCTGATCAGAAGGTTTTCGATCGAGTTCCTTGCAGCCGAAACCATGTGGTAGTGATTTGGCATCGACGTGGCGGTACCCTTCCGACCGGAAGTGTTTCAGCTGAAATGGAATAGATCGAAAAGCTTCCAGCTGAAAGTATGAATAATAAAACAAAAAAAATGGGCCCATTCATTTTTGCATGCTCGAGCGAAAGGTTTTCTGGATGAAAGAGCTCGGCCAAACAAGGGGAAGGCTCAATATATACCTCAAGGAAACCTCCCATAGCTCAACGTGACCTCCTAGGTTTCGCTCTTTGTTTTCTCTTGCATTTGGCGGGTCATTGATGTTTGTTATTTGTGAAATTTTGTGAAAAATTTCTACACTGAAAGGCTTGTGTTGGATATTGGTTGGTGAACGCTTGGTCAACATGCATTGTAGTGTGTTTTGTGAAAGAAATGTATGATTTATAAGCATTTTAATTATGAACTGGGTATTTGGGGTTTTTGGTTTTGGGTATAATGGAAAAGAAAATTTGGGGTTTTCAGTTTAGGGTTTTCTGTTAAGGGTTTGTATTTGTTAAAAAATGAAAAAAATCTCAATAGAAGCTTGTGAGGTAAGGGAAAAATTGAAATAATCAGCCCACAATATCCATATTTTTCATATACAATGAACATAATTTTTTTTTTGATAGATTAATAGCTGGGTAGGGCCGACACCCATAGAATTACATCAAAAGGAATAAAATCCAAAAAATTAATTGCATACCCTTGCCACAAGGTGTGCCACCATCCACAAAAACAAAACATCAACACATGTGTTGTATACAAAACCCTATTCCTATTCAATATGCATCGAGGAATTTAAATTATATTCCTTGATCCCCTTTTTTATAGAGGACCTGAGCAACATTTGGTGCATGCCTAGAGGGGAATTTTTCCACTTTACCTCTGTTCATCCATGCTCATCCTCCGAGGAGTCGATAATTTTTTTATCATCCTCCTTTGAAGATGGAATTCTTCTCAATATGTCTGACTTTCCTTGAGTAATGCAAATAGCATCCTTGGCACCACCCCCACCAAGCCCCGAGACAACTGAGGAAGCAACTTCTACTTTCTCTGAGGGGGTCATGGAGATAGAATCCTGAGAAGGAGCCTCGAGGTCCTGGGATTGGAGGTTTTTTGGAGAGGTGGAATTTTCCTTCTAACAAAATGGAGAAGGGGCATCTAAGGCACCAAATACAAACTGTGAAGAGATTTGATAATGATGAAGTTCAACACCGATCCACCATATGGGGGTGCTGTGAGAAGTTTGATTCCCAAACCCATGGTTTTTTACTTTGGAACATATGTGGTGTGTGATGTCCAATTGAAAAACACTTCCTACATCTAAAAGCAATATTTTCATAATCAACTTGCTGCCTCCATAGTCTCTCACCCACTTTTAATGAGATCTTAGCTGGGAGACCATATGAGAGATCCATTTCCACACAAATCCAAGCACAAATGGTGCTTGCATACTTAATTGTTTCTTTTGAAGCACATAAATACTTGCCCAAACCATTACCAATAGTCTACAAACAATCCAATTCCCAAAACTATATTGGGAGGTATGGCAATCGAACCCAGAGATAAGAGGAGTTGAAATTTTCCGTCTGAGGATCAAAGGAGGGGTACCAAGCTTTCATACATAGAAAGTCACCCTGAAACACCCATGGCCCATTTTTCATCACCTTTTCTTTGTCTTCGTGGGACTCAAACTCAAGGATGAAAAAACCCCTAGCAGAGGGGAAGATACTGATCTCATCCTCCATAACATCCTTCCAGATGGTATTGATCCAAGAATGGAGATCACATAGCTTAGGCCAAGTTTTAACAAACTTGCAAATGAGGGCATTATCACGAAGGAATTTCTCCCTGTCATGAATAGGACCATCAACTGAATCTCAGGCACTTTCTCTGAGTGATGCATATATAATGGAGAATGACCTATGTTAACGCCAGCCGTAGAAGAGCTCCCTTGTTTTTTTCGAGGAAAACCATCCTTCAACCTGGATGCTAGAACCCTTGCAGGCTTGTGTGATGGCATGCAAACATGCTTAGAGTGCAGATCTAAAACATGATCGACAGTTGTGTGAGAGGTCGGATGAGGGCCATCATGGATCCTATTTTCCAAGCTTTGCCTTACTCATTTTCTTTGCAAAAAATGTTGCCCTCCAACCCTTGCCGCGAATATGAAACCCTAGATTCGCCCCTCACAACATCCCTAAAATTCATCTTGCCTCCCACTTCCTTGCCAAAATCATAGCGAATACCTGAGTCGCGGAGGTGACAATCACCATGTGACGACATTCCCCCGTGAGCAGACCCAACACTGCAATAACTCATCTCCTGCCTAATAGCTCCATTGCCATCAGTGAAAGGTTGGAGGTCTGTAGGGTTTCACAACATTTCAGAGAAGAGCTATTTGAAGAATTATCTTAGATTTACAGTGAACATAATATTAACCCAATACAGTAAGTCCAAATTTTTCATATACAATGAACATAATATTAACCCAATACAGTAATTCGTTACAAAAGAAGATAGTGGGAATAAATTTATCAAGAGATGGTAATACTATCTATTGAATGGGTTCCTTCAATGATCAAAAAAGTATGAACGAATTTTCCTAGAGCTACAAGACAAGAGGTTGCATTATGAGAACCCAAAATATTAGTGCTACACAAGCATCATGGAAGTTACACAAAATTCGCTAAGTGGTAAAACCTGTAATATAATTGAGTCAAATTCCCTCTGAAACAAAACAAGATCCTATGAAATGTACACTAACAAAACATAAACTCTTTATAAATTATATTCAATTTGCAAAAAACTTATGATATTAAACAGTAATTTTTAACTCGCATAACTGGCTTCTTCATGGTGTTCAATAATATTTACAGATTAGGGCACAAGTTCACTATTTGAAAGATAACACTACTCTATAGCGATCAGAGCAATGTTTAGACTCCACCCCAAAATTTCAGCAGGTGACCAATTTCATAAGCTAGGCATTGAGTGTGCAATATCTTAAGCATCTAAATACACAACACATAAAAGGCACCAAGTTGAAAGATCACTATATATCATAGAGACAAAGAATTGTGGGTAAAATTATTTTGCAACATAGGGCAAATAAGTACACTATCACAATGTCACTTTTTTATTGCCCTTACCTTTGTCTTGTATGACATGGATGTCCTCTCTTGATGATTTTCATGATTCTTTTGATGGTGTAGAATATCATTGCGCCTTCCTTGTTCATAATCTTCTAGGACTATTTTTTATTATGCAGATCTATTACAGTCAAGTTGCGACTATCTTCCATAAAGTCATTGCTCTCTTTCATGAAGTCATGAAATTGCTATAAGATGTGACTCTCATTACTCTTTATGCAAACATGTTATTGCACCAACTTTGTCTTTTAACAGTTTACTCAATTCATACTACTGTCTAAAAACACTTTTATACAATCAACATTGTTAGGGGCATTTTACCATTTGCTTTACTCACCAACAACTCTTTGCCCTGTAGACTATCTTTTGCAACTATTACTGACCTGACACTTCCTCATATTGATATTGTCCTTCATAATTTATGCTTTGACCTTGTTGTGAAAGCACTGTAATTCATGTCCTCTATTATTTGATTGTGACTACCATTATGGCATTGACATTCCCTTCACAGATGCCAAGGACTATGTATCAAAATATTATCATTTATCTATCATCCATTTATCATGGTATCCTTTGGTAATGTCCTTGCATTAGTGATCATCTTCTAACTATGTCATTCGATGCTTGAATGCCTATCATAATAACCTTATAAAATACAAGATTTTTATGTCTACTATCCTAATTGTATCTATCATTTCAATTCTTCATTCATTACTTTAAAACCATAGAAATCAGATGAACAAATTTAACAACACAGGCAGAGGCATTTCAATCAGGTTGGTTATTCGATGGTAACAAAAGATAATTGGTAAGGAATAGTGATGAGAGTATGAATATTGGGTCGCACCAAGGAAAGAGATAAAGATCCCTATCTATTAGTAGCTTGTATACACTTCAGTAGATAAACACTCGTCATGACAAAATGACTCTATTAGTTAAAAAACTGATAACCACAAGTAAATCTTCATCAAACATGCAATTCTAAAACATTAAGGAATGAAAGGATTTGTACCCACCTCAATAATCAATGCAAATTCCACATTACTGAAATGAAAAAATTGACCCACAAGCAACTTTCCACCCACAACACAATTGAAAACAAGTTGGGAATGAACTTGTATTACATGTGAGAGTGGAATGGACTTGTTTGTTTTTTTAATTCTCTCTTCCATGTAGATTTTCTATAGATTATATAGATGCAAAATTAATCAAATGTGAATGATGCACATATGTGTACACACATATATGTAAATGCATGTGTACATGTGTATGTACATGTACATACGTACATACATTTTGCCTAAATTTACATTTCTATAAACCCAAAATTGAAAACCCCAAATTTCTAGTTCACTGGATGCACGTACATGTATGTATACATATGTGTATGTACATGTGTGTACATATATGTGTATGTATGTATGTACATGTACATATATGCACGTATATGTGTGTGTGTGTACATGTATGTATGTATTATATACATGTGTATGTGTATATGCATGTATGTATGCATATATATTTACATGTGTATGTGTGTATGTATGTGCATCCATATATGTGTATGTGTGTATGTATAATGCATATATGTGTATGCATGTATGTGTGTATGCATGTATGTATGCATATATATGTACATGTATATTTGTGTATGTATGTACATGCATATATGTGTATGTGTGTATGTATGTATGTACATATATGTACATACATGTACATGTGTATGTATGTATTTACTTGAGTATGTATGTATAAATATATGTATGTATATGTACGTGTGCATGTACATATATATATATATATTTATGCATACATAAATTTGTATATACATATATATACATATATACATATGTCATGTACATTGTGTACATGCATGTATATATATACATACATATGTATGTATGTACACATGTACATACACACATACACATATATACATGTATATGTACACATGTACACATATATCTACATACATGTATATATATATACATACACATATACACATGCAAATGCACATGCACATGCGTGCACACACACACACACACACACACACACACACACACACACACACACACACACACACACATATATATGTATTGAAATTTTCTTTGGAGTTGTCAATTTTCTTTTGTTATCTAAGTTGTAGACTTGGTGAACTATTGAACATAGAGACAACTATAACTTGAACTATCTCAAATTAGATATATTTAAAGTTAAAAATGTTTTACTTTTGAAACTTGAAAATATTGTAATTTAAATTTATATGTTTGTTTTAGTTTTGAAATTTGATTTAAATTCAAGTTTAACATCATGTATATTTTATTTTAATGATATGCAGATCTCTAGATTTATATATACAGATATATATATCATGGCCGATGAGGGATCTCACCATTCCCCTCGTTCTAATCAAGAGGCTCAAAATATATCAAATTTATATCAGGATAGTATTGCTAGATTAAACAATGCTCTAAAATGTTTAAAGCAAACAATTGACAACTCCCCCAATTTGGCTAATCGAGATAGATTAGTCACTATTAGAGACAAGATTCATCGAATGATCGAGACAATTCGATCATTCAATCCTTATGATGGGATCAACATTGAGCAATTTTATTTGTCTCTTGCTAAGAGTGTTATTGGCACAATGAACTATAGAGAAGTTGCCAAATTAGTTTCAGCTGAAAATGTGTTAACCATGTTCCTTCATTATAGAAGACAAAATAAAATTAGAGGATATGTGCTTACAAGGTGTGTAGATCCTCTTGTTGCACCATTCATATACCCTAGATGGTTGGAAACGTATCATAGATGGCCTCATAATGATGAGCTGCCACAATATTTTGTCAAACAGTTATATGCAGAATTTCATTTACAGATAGATGTGGAATACACATCTCATCTTGAGCATTCTGGCCAAGGTAAAGACCATTTTTTTGACAAACCACAGTTTAGATGTCCAGGTTTTCCATCACCTGTGGAAAAGAGGGCATTAGTAGGCCCAAACCTTTTGGTTTTACCAAAACATGTGGAATTGGCAACAACAGGGGAGTCAGCAACATGATCCACTCAATCCTAGATTAGTGATAATATTGCCTCTATTATGACACAGATTGATCAGATGTCATCTGATTGAGTTGGTAGATACTTATTACGCCCGTAGATCATCCTTCCTCCCACAAAGGCTACATCAACATCTTATGATCCATTTATTCATGCTGATCTACCTACTCCTTTAGATATTGAGCATATGAACCACATGACTTTGTGTAATGTGTGTAGAGTCTCAGTTTTGGATTTACTAGCAACATATCAGGTCATCAACAAGGACCATGGGATCTCTCTTGACTGTGTACAGGGCTTTATTAGATGGCGATATCCTGGTACACATACGAGCCACAGGGTGGGAACTCTAGGGGATATTCTAGAGCAGCCTATAGGATCCCATGCACATCATGTTTCTATTGATCCTTTAGCTTGTCCAAGTCATCAAGATGTTACAGATCACATTGAGGTTACTGTGGCACCTGATGTTGTCCATGGCACATATACTCAACTTCTTTTTGACATTGATATTGTACATGCTACAAATCCCCCTATGATGTCCTTGCATTCTCGTGATCTTAGTGACATAAGTAGAGCTATCGATCAGGCACGACAGGTACTTGAATAATTTATATATATATATATAATTGTGTTCTAAAAAATTACGTACGATACATGTAATGTATTTTAAAGTCTAGTTGTTTAACTCTTGATTGAAATTGTGTACTTGAATTTTTTTAAGTAGTATGGTGATTTTTTAGAGTTTGGAAATTTGGCACATGATGGCGATCCCATGCAACACACAACTGAGGTACATTTAAATAATTTTAAAAATATAATTACTCGATACATAATTTTGAACACATTGAACTTGTACATTGTACAAGTTTAGATAATTTTACATATATGTACACATATATATATACATGTATTAAAAATTAAATTTTAAAAGTTCATGTGTGTGTACTTGAACACATGCAGGGCTTGGGACGAGGCTCAGGGCACGGATCCAGAGAGCTTGGATCAGGACATGGATCTACACATCTTGGAAATTTGGCACATGATGGCGATCCCATGCAACACACAGCTGGGGTACATTTAAATAATTTTATTTAAAATTTAATTACTTGATGTAAGTTTGAACACATTGAAAATTTGTATATTGTACAAGTTTAGATAATTTTACATATATGTACACACACATATATATACATGTATTAAAAATTAAATTTAAGTTAATGTGTGTACTTGAACACATGCAGGGCTTGGGACGAGGCTCAGGACACAGATCTAGAGAGCTTGAATTGAGACATGGATCCACACATCTTGGATTAAGAGAGGTATTGGTCCATGGATCGAGGGAGAGATCGGACTATGGATCGAGGGAGAGATCGGGCCAAAGATCTGTTGATTCTATTCACAATAGATATCGCTCTCTTTGATATGTTTTACAGTATTATGGTTTGAGATCATATTATTATGCTGTCCAGACACTTTTTATGATTTATGTACATCACATTACATACATTTATGTTTTATGGTATACACTTGTTATGATTTACATCACATTCACATGTACATTTATGTTTCATGGTTTGAATAGGTTTGTTATCACATTATTATGGTTTTCAAACACTTGTTACATCTATTTACATCATGCATTATTATGGTTTTATTTATTTAGCAAGTTTGTACAGGTTTATTTAAATTTAAATTATGGTTTTTTCACACTTGTTGTACATCTATTTACATCGTGAAATTAAAATGTTGGACTATCTAATGGTTGCTATTTGTAAATTTAAAAAGATGGACATGTACAATTAATTTTAAATTGAAATGAATTTGTCTAAATAAATAGGTCAAGAAATAGAAAAAAATGAATGCAAATTTATGTAAGAGATTAATGCTATATTTAAGTGAAACATAAAAATGCAATTGGAAATAGATAGTTCCTGAATTCTTAGCTCTAAATATTCATATAAAGGTTATGAATATAAGTTTACTTAATTTACAAGATGAACTATTGAATTACTAGAGTAATACCTCATATGTGTAAATATTCAATAATGTATTTTCACTCTAAAAGTGAATTACTTTCAAAATTAACATACTTTAACACTTTAGCCAAATATTTTTTTATTTTGGACACACATGACAAGATCCAAAATAAAATCATTTTTTTTAAGAAAGGGAAATTCATCTATCTTCATCCTTATACTTCCCCTTAAGGGAATGGGCATCCAATCCCAAAGTTGCATTGTGGGATGGAATTTTTAACAAATCCACATGGCACCGTCAACACTAAGGAGGGATCACAATCCCATGATTTGGAAGAATCACAAATTTTAATTGATTGCTTTTGTTTATCATACATTATTCTATTTCTCTCTCCAACCAACTTCAACTTGATTTTTGTATACTTCTCCTTTAATATTCTACCATTCCTTCGTACTAATCAAAGGTTACTAAATATTTCATCTTGAAATTTCAAACATGTTTGAAATAAAAGGAGTCCAATTTTGTATAATACCCTTATTTGTTTTAACATGTCTATTTTATTTTGATATAATGAACATGTTTTTCAAGCTTTGGGGTTCTTGAGGCACATTCTATTATCTTTTGCATTCCTTAGAAAAGTGGAAATACTCGAGATATTTATAAAATTTGAGAGGTAACTAGTCATAATAAAGCTACTCAAATCAGCCATCTAGACATAATTAAATGACTCTTTTATGTGTCATTTTAAAATGGATTTTCACATAGTTATTAGATTAATGATATTTTAGATGCATTAAATCTAAAGGAAAATTCTTAGGCATATTTCACATGAGGGGGAAGGCTCATTTTTTAGAAACTTATCAAGAGTAGATTTCATTTAGGATTTTTTATCTTCTAAATAAGATAAAATTATTTATTTATCAATTTTTTTTTTTTATAAGTATAAAAAATAGCACAATTTCATTAAGCTAATTTAGAGTTCTGATAGATAATCTAGAAAACTAAAAAATTAAAAGGAAGGGAAGAACATGGTTTTGGTGGATGATACATAGATGTCCATCATTTCAGTAATTAGCTTTTAACCATAAATCAAAGCCAATTATTAGTGGATGCATTGGTATTTGAATGAAAAAATTAAAGTTTATGAATAGAAAGAAAGTTAAATTTATACTCATCCGTACAACGAAGATTTAATGAGAAACAGTGGCCATCAAAACCAGATTAAGGAAAGCTACAAGTAAACTTAAAATTCATAACTTTTTTACCCCTCCAAAACAATTTTGAGATAGATGTTCATAAACTATTCAAAATCAGAATCCTAAGTCATCCTTTGTGCTGCCTCCTTGGCCAAGAGTTTTTCCCTGGCCTTTGATTTTTCTTGAGACTTGGAGCCCATAATGCCACCTCCCCATTGTCGTTGGAGTTCAGAAAACTTATAATTGAAATTGGCCTGCAAAAATGAACAAATACAATTGTATACCATTCAATTTCCATTTCTTTCAGCTGTCAACATTAATAGATAAATAGTATGCATCACAAAAGCATGTCCTCTTACTTTCATGCACACCTTTATTGCTTCAACAATCTTGCTAAATTCCAATTTCAATGATAAGTTTGATGAGTACCAACGAAAATGGGGAGGTGGAATTATGGGCTCCAAGTTTTAGGTGAAATCAAAGGCCAGGGAAAAACTCTTGGCCAAGGAGGCAACATAAAGGATGACTTAGGATTTTGATTTTGAATAGTTTATGAACATCTATCTCAAATTTGTTTTGGACTTGGATAAAAATGTTATGAATTTTAAGTTTACTTGTAGTTTTCCTTAATCTGGTTTTGATGGCCACTGTTTCTCATTAAATTTTCTTTGTACGAATGAGTATAAATTTAATTTTCCCTTCATTATGATCAATATAGAGATAATTGCGAGAGGATGTTACATTGATCTTGACAACTCGCACAAGATTATGTTCTTCTATGTTTAGAAAATATTGCTTGAGTGTCATATAAATTGCTCTTGTTTAGCTATCAGATTTTTTTTTTACTTCTAGAAAAGATTGCTTAAGGATGTTATATTGTCATTGTTTAGCTATAAGGTTGTAACCTATCGACTTATCACATTTAGAGAAAATTGTTTTGAGGATATTAAATTTTCTCCTTGTTAATTGTAACTTTTTATTTGTGCATTATATGTTCTCTTTCCAAAGGAACTTTTTATGTGATAGTTAAGGTTATTAAGAATGATAATGATAGTGATTATGGATGAATTAGATGTGACATGATTAGAATGAGATAGGATGGATTAGAGACATGATATGGATTAAATTATTTGGGTATGATTAAGATAAGGTGGATAATTAGAATGATTAGGGTGAAAATAATTTAAGGATGATTATGAACATGATTAGGATTAGAAAGTGATTATTAGAACATGATAATGAATGATTAGAGAGGGATTATTACATGGTTATGGGTTATTAGGATACTTGGTGATTAAAGATGATTAGGATGAGGGGGGATGCTTAGGATGAAAATAAAATTTTTCTAGGATGTGATGATTAGGATATGAAAATGGATGATCACATTATATACTTGTGGAATTAAATGATCACTATATTCTCAAGAACTTAAGAATTCCATGGAACATAAATTTATTTAATCAAAATTGGAACATAAACTAGGTTTTTTAAATTGCACACATATATATTCAATCTATCTCGTATAAGTGGAGTTGAAAAAATGAGTTCGAAAATTTGAAAGTGAACAAGTAACCATTCCATGTCAAACATAAATTTATACAATCAAGGAATAGATGATTTAAAGGAATTTAGGCAAAATGTGAACTTTTTAATTTAGTCACTAGGTTTCAAGTAAATTGCATACATATATGTACATGATCTAAGATTCAACAAATGAAATCGAAGATTCAAGTGAACTAAAATAATTGCATGTCCAACATAATTTAATGCAATTAGAAATAGATGATTTAAAGGAGTTTAGGAAAAATGTTTGAAAATATTTTTAAAGTCACTAGGTTAAATGTATCAAGCATATATATGATCTAACATACATATTTAAGTGGAGTTTCAAATAGGTAAATTATGAAATAAAAGATTCTTGAACTAAATTAAGAATTCCACACTGAACAAATTTATTTAAATACAATTCCAAAAATAAATTACCAAGCCTTTGAAAAAACCCATTCTAAATCATGCCACATGTCCAATAAAAAAAATATAGATCTAGATCTATAAAAGGTTTGAGTACATATATATATATCCAGTCATACATGTACACATATCCAAAAAACAACTTAAAGCTCCCGATACATAAAATTTGGATCCTCTCTATCTTTAATTATCTCTAAATTTTTTTCATGATCTTCAATAGGCAACCTCCACTTTTGTTTGGCGCGTCCTCTTTTAGGTAAAGTTTCTAAATTTATTTTTGTTTCTATAACTAAGTGAATGTAATGTAGAATATTTTGTCTTGGCATATAATCAACAAATATAATACCATTTTTATCTATCTTTATTTGTAGATAATATGTGCCTTCAATAACGACTGATCCAATGGGATACTTTTGTCCATCACCATTTGTCATTGATTCCACCAATTTGATTTTTGGTTGCGTACATCTTAGTAGATAGTAATCTAAACCTTCTCCATTGTCAAGATTTGCAACAACAACGAAAATATCTCTAGTACACACCACATGTAAAGTAAATACAAAAGTTGTAAATATGTTTTTAATCAATTTTAACTAAATTAAACATGCTTGAAACTTACTTAAACATATAATATATTTAAATCAATTTTAACTAAATTAATCAATTTCCATACTTGTAACAACTAAATTAGATACACGTTCGTAATCAACTGAATATAGAGGATCGTAGACATAGACATTGTCATCTTCAAGAAAAGGAGGCGTTGATATTAATTGTTTCATTTCCCATCGTGAAACATACCCATCTCTAATATTCACATTGAACAATATTTGCATTATTCTCAATGCAGTCAACACAAAAACATGATTTTTCTCTCACATTAATTGCATAAGGCTTACTACTTCCTGTTGTCATGATTTGATGCAGACTTCTAATACCATGAATTGCTTGACAATTATAATGATTTGATCGATCAATATATGTAAATTCAAATTTGAAAATTCAATTAAAAATTATGTACACTTGAACTTTTAAATTCAAATTTTTAACAAAATTTGACTACATGTACCTGCAACTTCCCAAAAATACCGTGTGTTGTATGTTGAGTTGCGAGCGGAAAAATGAATTTTGCACCATTCAACAATTTCATTTGCTTTCCATATGGCATTACCTGCAAGTACACATGTTGGCACAATTTGTCACTATTACTTTCAAGGAACTTAAAAGAATTTAATTTAATTTAAATATATATCTAATCTTTTAAAAAATATATCTAGATTCCATATATATATGGTGAAAGTTACTAGAAAGTTCATGTTGATGAAGTGAACGCTTCACACATGCTCCTGCTCCATCGTGTTCTCCTTTTCCATGTTCACTCTCATAAAAATTCCACAAAAATTTGGTGTTGCGTCTAGCATGTTGATGGCTTAACCAAACAAAAGCTTTTGAAGACTTAAATTGTCTTGTGAAGTTACAAATAATTACACTAAAACCAAATTAGCTTCAAAAAATTAATTATATATAAGCAATTAAAATCTTGGCCCTGCAATGGTTGACAATTGCAAGGAAACTTACTTTTCAATTTCTTTCATTTTGTCCCATCATATTCATCATGGCTCGAGAGCAATTTCATTCACGAGCAACATTAGAGGATCACTAGAAAATGTTGAAGTTGATATGGAACAAGGAAATGAGGAAGCGGAAGAGGTTCAGACAAATACAAATTTTGTTCAATCTATGTACAGGGAAATACCCGAGCGTATCATTGATGCAATGGAGGAGAAAAACATTAGAGGGTTTGTAAATTCAAATTTTATGGAAAGGGGTGATGGTCAATGGAGCAACTTGGTTTGGCTATTTTGGATGTCACATGCTTAATGGAAGAATGTTAGCTGAAAACAAGAGTTATATGTTTTTTTGATTAGTTTATAATACTCTCTGAACAATATTTACACATAATGTGTAATTTTGATATCAAGCTTTAATGTTCATATCAACATCTTGATGTTACTTTCTTTATTAGTTTATGTTATATTTGCTTACTAATGTTTTGCTACTAGTACTATAATTCTAATTATTGTAATCTCATAATTTCATATATATAATATATTATAGGCTATATGCCTTTTTTTCAAAAAAGAGAGTAAATATAAATAAATAAAATTTTAAAAAACAATGTACTTACCAATGCATCCATTAGACCATATCTAGTGTTGTTCTTGATTTATGCCACATTGTCTCAGGTCTTCAAAAAACATTTTGAAACAATGAGCTACATAGCTTCTATCACGATTCGTATCATCACTGGTATAAAAGTGAACCTCTTTGATGATAATTCAATCATCTTTACTACTTTGTATTCCATCAAACTCTAACTCGACATGCCTATAGAAAACGTGCACAAAGATTGAAACTTGCTCTAAATGATAATATTGACTTTGAATCTCAATTTGAGGACTAAATGTATAGTTCTCAGAGAAATCTACAATAGAGAGAATACAACCTGGTGGAAAACAATACTTTGAATCACGAAATTGCTTAGCTTTCCATCTTGCACCATGACAATGTTGGATATGTGGATATATGATATTGCGAAATTTACTCATGAATTCCTTGTAAGACAATCCACTCTCTTTGCAAACAATTTTTTTGGCCTCAAATCTTGACTTCATTAAGTATTCTCATATTCAAATCTCTTCCAAACAACTTGCATTTCATTATTGTCAACATGTAAAAGATTCTTCAAATCTCCATAATCATTACATACATTTTTTATACACTGAACATTGAATTCATCTGAATCTTTTGATTTTTCGCATACAAGAGACTTCACAAATTGTGTTGTACTTCCAAGGATGGCTAAATTTTGATCAATTATTGTCATATCTTTTCTATATGATTGTAGGTGTAGATAAAATTCAAAATTATTTCGACAACAACAAGTTTCACGTACATTATTTATATGTACAAATGATGGTCGTAGTGTCTCAAACATCCTTTGACAAATCTTCACATTTGAAAAATCTTGCTTGAATTCTTCAAAAAGTTCACTTTGTGTTGTATCTATAAAATATTTTGGATGACAAATTTTTGTACCATCTTCACCTATTATTTGTATAGTATCCCTTCTATTGGAAGAAACACGAGTGAGTGGTCCAATATTCAATCACCCGTTTCTTTGCATCTTCTGAAATTCTATCTTTTTAGGGAACTCTATAAATATTTACCCAATTTCAAATTTTCCATCTATTTCATTTCTCTTTTCAATATACCTTTGAACATTTCTCCTAGAAACATAAATAGTATTTAAAAATTGCTTGAACTTGTCTTCTATGTGATAATTTCTTACTAGAAATTACAGTCATCAATGCTCTGTGTAGCACTTAGATCACTAGATCGACTCTTTTTTTCAATACATTCTAATGCTTCTTGCAAGTTTTCAATAATTGTTTGTTTTAAATCTGATGACTTTTTCCTATTATCAACCTCTAACAACTCCAAAATAGGGGTCATTGATTTTCATCTAAATAACTTTGCAACTACCTGTGCTCTTCCAATTAGAGATTTTTCTTCAAAAAAATCATCCCATATTCTTTTTGAGTGTAATTTTAATGTGCTTTCAGATAACATATCTTCAAATGAAATATTATTGAAAATAGAATCCTCATCCATCTCCATCAGATTTTCCATACCATAGTCCAAAAAAATTCTATTATTAGGTTCAGTTTGTTCTTGTACCTATACATCACCGTGGTCATCAATATTTTCCATGGGTTGTTCTTCAGTAGATGTTCCTTCATCTGCTCTTTGATCTAGTCCTTTTACATGCCATCACAAATTGCACTCAAATTTGAATTCACGTGCATACAAATTTGTACACACATGAGCTTTCAATGAGTACAGTTAATATTGCATAAATATCTAACACTAAATTTTAAATTATTCATTTATTTTAAATCCAAAGTAAAAAAAACATTCAAATAAATAACAAACATATCACATGAGAAAATTTGGTATATCATGAGCTCATATTTGGTATATATATATATATATCACTTGAAAAAATAATGGAATAACATAGAATTGGTGATCAATAATAATGAAATCTAAGAATTTAAATAGTGAAAACAAATTTCAAATACATTCATGAAAATAAATACATAATCAATTAAATAAGTTCAAGATCAATGTACCTTCAAATATAGCTCTCCTATTGTTTAAATACGTTTTCTTTTGTCAAAATAAGTCTTCTAAATTATCGAAATAATCCTTATTTTGTTGAAATAAACCTTCTTTTGTCGAAATAATTCTTCTAAATTATCAAAATAAACCTTCTAAAATATCGAAATAAGTCTTCTTAATTGTTGAAATAAACCTTATTTTGTTGAAATAAGCTTTCCTTAGTCGAAATAAGCCTTCCTTGGTCAAAATATGTATTTTACTTGTGTTGAAAAATCTAAAAAAAATAAATTATTTTATATCGACCATTTTTGACCGAGTATTTATCGATCGAGCATGTCTTGACCGAGTATGTTTTAGATGAAACCTACTTGGCCGAACATGTCTAGGTGGCATCCTACATGGCAACCAACTCACCTTTTTTTTATAATTTTTTGAAACATTCAACTTTGACAGAGTGTTTCTCCTGTCAGAATTATTTTTCTGCAAAAAACAAAAATACCCTTTTGTAGAGCTCAGAGTGGTGAATCCAAATATATATATATTTCTTAATATTTTGATTAGTTTTAATATATGTTATTTTTAAAATAATGCAAGTAGGTTGTTAAAATTAAAAAAAGAGGCTGATTAGAAATTAATTCTTTTTAGTAAAACATATATATATATTTTAAAAACTTATATGGAGTAGTAGAGGAGAGAGTCTTCTTCAAAAGGGTATAATTTGTTTTTTGAAAATGATTAAAAAAATTGAAAATAGTTGACGGCCCGTGAAAGCTATCAAATTCTGACATGTTTGACTTTAAAACATTATTATGAGAAAAATATATATCAAAATTTGAATTTTTTTTTTTTCCATGCGGTAGATATTTAAGTTTCCTATTTGGAGAAAACAAATTAGAGAAAAATGAAGTTTTTTTCAATTTGTTTCTTGACGGCCCCTAAAGTCACTCTTTTCTGAAATTTTTAGCATTCCAAAATTTGTCCTTAAATTGAAAAAAACATAATGAAAACAATTTTAATTTAAAAAAAATAAATTACAAGAATAATCTTCATCAAGATTTCTACATTTCATTAGTTTACACCATTTTTAAATACAAAACATAAAGACCACTTTTATGTGGTCGAAGTTTAGAATTATTTTTGTTGTTGGCCGATTCCTTTATAAAGTGTGACACATGTTTGTGCTTTTACCGCTCTTTCACCTAGCTACACTTAAGGGGGGTGTTAGTGTAGAATATTATATCTAAAATATTCCTCTAGATAAGTTTGCTAGATGTAGACTTAAGAGGAGGTGTTAGCACAATTAACTATTTGTAACTATTGTTTCCACTTTTAGCTACGCAATTAACAACTTGTGCACCTGTTGTTCCGACTTGGGATAACTCTATTGTTAATTGCTTTAGTGTAAGCTAACTAATGGTATCTCTCTGTTGTTAGATTTTTACGATAATTGTTGCTTAGTTGTGCAATCTTGCATGGACTTGCATGCCTATTTTCTAGTTGGTAGTTGCCATTCTAGATGGCTCTTCTCATGCTTTATATATTGTACTCATTCTTAAGCAATTATCAAGAAAATAATCAATGCAATTATTTAGAGTTTATTTTTTCTTTTCAATTTGTGCAATTTTGTAATTTTCAACTCTTCTAGAATTCTTGAAATTCTAACATGGTATTAGAGCTTCCATTCAACAAACCCCTTCTCGATTTATGATGTTTTTCCTTCAACAAGGGTTACAAGCTTCAAATTTGAATCCCCTTTACTTTTTTTACAAATTTTTGGATGTGGGTGAATTTTCAAAGTACTTTGGTGCAAAACAAACCTCGCCATTGCATTTAAAGTGACCAAAAACCTAAAGATCAATTGTTGTTTCGTGAAAATCTGAGATTTTTGTTTTGGAGGCAAATTTTTTTGGGCATGCTTTTTGAGGTAAAAAATCCATATGACGGTATGGAATCCATACAACGTATAGATCCATATGCAGTACTACATCACAATTAATTGTAGGCTGGAAAAATTTACGTGGGCTTTCTTCAAAAAAAATTGCAGGTTTTAATTTTTTTTGCAAAAGCTTTGGAGGTTTGATTTTTAAAATAAAAATAATTTTTTAATAAAAAATCGACAACACTTTTCTTGAAATGATAGCAAAAGAATATTCCTAGTATATTCCTGATGATGTCATCATCCATGCAAATTGTTTTGCATGGCCCCTTCAAGACCCTATTGTGCCCTAAAAGGGGTCTTTTTTTATTTTTTCTTTCAGTCATAACTTGGGCATGACGAGATCAAATTTTTGCAAACAAGATATTGTCGGAAAGGTGGTTTTTCCAACATTCTAGTCGTGTGGGTCTCATCACTGGTTTTTGCTACTGGTACATTCTACAACCTGTTGAAGTCAAAGGTACTGTTTTTAGTCCCAAGTTCGTAATTTTTGATCAGTTTCTCCGTTTTTCACGATTCCAACGGCGTTGGAACCATCTTTCAGAGCTCTTCAGTTCCATCCATGCAATTTTTCCCTATTATTCTCTAGGTACATTTTATTCAAAATTTTTGTGTTTTCACACTCTGGTGAATTACTTGGACTTTATAGTTCTTGGAAAATTTTTGTTTACGTGGGATGACTTGTTTTTGGTTGCTCAATATGTATTTCCAATATTTTTTCCTATTTGGAATTGTATACATTTTTTTCATGCACATTCTCTTTTGTAGACACACTAAGACAAAGTGCCATTCTAGTGTATATATTTTTGGGGATTTTGCACATCCTATTGTGCCTTTTGTATTCACACAATGATATAAAGTTCCATGGGGGGATTGATGTTTGCCTTTGGTTTTACCATCACACCTTTGTCAAGTGAGTGTCCCTTCCATGACAACAATGAACCATGTTGATTTTTGCCTCATGTGTGTGTGCCTTAGTTTGCACACCCTTTTATTTGTATGTTGTTTCTCCTATATGCATTTCATGGTTTCAAACAGTTTCAGTGTTCTTGTCATGGTTCTCCCTTTTCGACATTATAAGGGGGTTTCTACTATTGGTGCTAATGCTTTCTTGGTTCGTATTGGAGTGAGCTATGTATACAATATTTGTTCCTATGTACTTTCAGATGTAATGTAAATTAGTGGCTGGTTACTTCCATTTTGGTGAGATGGATCATTTACCATATAGACACTCTTGCATTCCTATTTTTGGAGGTTCTTCATTTCAACACTCTATTAGTCATCTTTCGACAATAGTCTACAACTTTGTGCTTCTAGTTGTTCTAGATGTTCCTATTTTTTAAGAAATTGTCTTGTTTGGAGGCTTTTTTAGTCCTTCACTTGGCTTTCATCTTTTTTGGAGTAGATTTTTTCCCATGAGGTTTTCTCTATTACTTTGCATTATAGAGATCGTTAGTTTGTACATGGGTTTTTTGGGACCCATCATGCATTCTTTTTAGGGTTCTTTGTGGATGATTATATTTTTAGATCTATAGTATAATAGTTTTATAAGTTTTAAAGCTACATAATTACCTTCATTTTCAACATTTGGTATCAGAGCTAATGGTTGGGTAGAGTTTGGGACACCTTTCTCTTAAAAGTTTGAAGGTTTTTTGGCTGTAGTGGGAGCTTTTGATATTGTGTTATTTTTTATTTTGGAAAATAAGTTTGTTGCAATGACTTCTACTTCTCATCTAAATATTGAGAAATTCAATGGATCTAGTTATGAGATGTGGAAACTAAAAATGGAGGATCTCCTTGAAGAGAGAGATGAGTGGTTAGCTGTTTGTAATGATAAAAAGACACCTTCATCTATGTCAGATGAGGATTGGGCTAAGCTTGATAAGAAGGCAAGAGGGACTATAAGATTATGTCTTGCTGATGCTATTCTCTTGAATGTTTTAGATGAAACTACCACATATAAATTATGGAAGAGAATAGGTGATATCTATCAAACCAAAAGTCTTACAAATAAGTTGTATCTGAAAAGACAGTTATATTCTTTAAAGATGAAAGATGGTGATTTTGTTGCACATCATTTAAATGCTTTCAATTTGATTCTGAGTCAATTAGCATTTGTAGATGTAAAGCTAGAAGATGAAGATAAATGCATTTTGTTACTTTTTTCTTTACCAGTCTTGGGAAAATCTAATTGTTGCTATCATTGGTAGTGTTGCAGATCCGAAGATGGAAAACATAATTCCTACTCTCCTATCAGAGGAGTTGAGGAGGAAGTCTAAAGAGGGTTCCCAAGATGCCTTGTTTGTAAGAGGTAGGCCTAAGGAAAAGGAACCTAAGGGAGACAAGGAAGGAAATGGTAAGACCAAAGGACAGTCTAAAACCCTGGTAAGAGTAAGGTAAAGTATTGGAATTGTGGAAAACTAGGATATATCAAGAAGGATTGTAAGAACAAGAAAAGGAGTTCTGATACTTCTACAGGGGAATCCTCGGATGATGACCTGGATGATCTTCATGGAGATGATGGTTGTCACTCTGTCATGTGTGACTCAATATCATAATTCAGTTAGAGTTGTTGGCAGTGATGCAAATGCATCACTGGTATGGATATCTTCATGTGATTGAAGATATGGTTTCTTGGTTTAAAGTATATTTATTATAATGTCATGTTATTCTCTTGATACCAGTTTAGATTTTGGCATATTACATGTTTTGTTAAGGCTAGGATGTATGTTTTGGTACATGTGATCTCCTAGGAGGAGATGGTTAGATCATGTTGTCATGTTTATGTCTCTGATTCATGATTGGTGCTTTGACATTGATCATAGTAGTTCTCTTATGTATTGGGTACATTAATCATTTACTTGATTACTTCATGATAGTGCTATGTTGCATTTGGAGTTTGGCATGTATTGATTGGTTACAGGTCCTCATGGATACTTAGAGATGTAGGTGATGGTTGGAGTTCTCTTGTGATTAGAGAAATTTGCTTGAGATGGTTACTCTTTGGAGGTTTCAATAGGAAGACCGAGGAGCTTTCACCTAGGTATGAATGTGAGTTCATGATAGACCGATAGAGGAGATTGTTCTTGAAGTGAGTCATGATGGCTTGGTTATCTTGGAGGAGCATTCTCATTGGAGGAGCATTCTCATTCCACACTCTTGGTCTACTTGACAATTCTTTATTTGAGAGGTATTTTCCCATTATATCTTTCAGATATGTTATGATGCTTTGATTTATCATGGGATTGAGTTGATTCATGGTTGATTATGGAGACTCATTTAAGGATGTTTTAGCACGAGTTTATATGTTTTATCTTTCATAGATATGGATCTTGAGCTATGGATAGTTAGTTTTGGAGGATTCATTTTGAGGGATGTTATGACATGGTTTATGGGCTGATTTCCAGTTATGGGGATGGTTACCTTGAGTTTGATCTTCTTGGTTTAGGGATCATGGTTATACTTTTCCTTTTGGGAGCTCTTGTTACATTTGAGTTTATTGTAGGTTGTGAAGAAGAATTTTTGAAGGAAAAAGAAGCATCTCAAGCAAGAATTGAATCAGTGTTGTAATCTTATTCAAAGGTTAAATAATACAAGCAATATCGGTTTTAGTGGAGTTTTTCCCCGAAAGGGTTTCTCCACGTATATGCTGTGTCACTTCTATCTTCTATCTGCATTTCTTCTACAATCTTCTGTCTAGTTCTACAAAAGATAAAATTGATTAAAAAAAAAAAATCTTTGACAAAGAATTGATCTAAACAGATTAATCATGCACTATTAATTGTGACAAAGAACACTTAATTAGATCTATAATAAAATAGTTTTACAAGTTTTAAGCTACAAATTTGCCTTCATTTTCAACATTTAGCTACTCCCTAAGTTCATCTGAAGGGGGGGTGTTAGAGTTATCATGCATTAGCTAATAATTAATTAATTTATAATTGATTATTAGTCTAATTTATTCTCATGCACTTAAGCTAAACTTAGGATTGTTTTATTAAGTTAACTAAGTGAACTATTATTAGATCATTATGTCTCATCTCATGTGATGTTGACACTTGTCATGATCAGATCCCTTTCTCATTTAAGGTTTTGCTCTTATAAGCACTCAACCCTCATTGTAATTATCTCGAGCTTTCACATCTTCTTGAGTCTCTTCCTTTTGTAGCTTTTTCTTGTTGAAGAATATTGCATATATTGTTTGCAGATCTCTTGTGTGGAAGGTGTATTTGTTTGTTGTTTGATCACGTGGCTCGTGGTTTTGTGCTTGTTTCACAATTCTAACAACAACCACCTAAAAGGTATTCACTGATGATTGGATTTTTTCTTTGAATACTAACATGGATGAACCCATATATGTAGAAGAGGCATTAGGTATGAATGATGTAGAATCCTGGAAGATTGCCATGGATGAAGAAATGACATATTTGAAAAAGAATGATACATGGGGATGAAAACTTGTTGGTTGCAAATGTGTATTCAAGAAAAAGATTTGTTCAGATGGAGGTATTGAGAAGTACAAAGAAAGGTTGGTTGCAAAAGGTTACTCTCAAGTTGAGGGAATTAATTATGGTGAGAGATTTTCTCTTGTTGCAAAAATGACATCAATGAGATTTTTGTTTTCTATTACTGCTGCTTATGATTTAGAAGTTGAGCAAATGGATGTGAAAATTGCTTTCCTTCATGGTGACTTGGAGGAGGATATTATATGACACAACCAAAGAACTACATGGTTAAAGGTAAAAGTAATTTGGTTTGCAAATTGAAAAAATATTTTTATGGCCTAAAACAGAGTCCTAGGATGTGGTACCATAAATTTGATACATATGTGTCGAGTTTTAGATTTGAGCATTCTAAATCAGATCATTATGTTTATTATAAAATTGATGTTGATCATTTATTATTTATCGTATTATATGTTGATGATATGTTCTTTATTGGTAAAGGGAAAAGTATGTTTTTAGAACTAAAATCTCAACTTGCTACTAAATTTGAAATGAAAGATCTTGGTTCAGCTAGGAACATTCTTGGGATGGAAATTAGAAAGGATAGAGAGAACAAAAGGATATGGCTTGGGTAAAGTAAGTATGTCAATTTAATTTTATAGATGTTTAACATGTAGGATTATAGACCATTGTTTGTTCCTTTTTTAGTTGGAACAAAGTTATCTATTTCAGATTGTCCAACATCCCCATAAGAGATGGAAGAGATGAGTAGAGTGCCTTACTAGAGTACAGTTGGAATTTTGATGTATGCTATGGTTTGTACTAGACTAGAAATTTCCCAAGTAGTGGGAATTTTTTCTAGATAGATGTATAATCTTGGTAGATTTCATTGGGATGTAGTTAAAAGAGTCTTCAAATATTTGTGCGATACCTTAGAGTATTCCTTATGTTAGCATAGTAATTTTACTGAAGATGATATTTCCCTTGATATTCATGGTTATGTGGATTTAGACTGGGCAAGTGATATTGATAGTAGATGATCCACCAGTGCTTATGTGTTTACTTTATTTGGTGGTACAATAGTTGGATGAGTAAGCGTCAGGCTATGGTTGCTTTGACCACTACTAAAGTTGAGTATATGCTAGCTACTCATGCTTGTAAAGAAGTCATTTGGCTTACAATATTGTGTTCAAATATTAGAATAAAACAAGGTGCAATTCCAATTTATTGTGATAGTTAGAGTGTGATTTGTCTAGCTAAGAACTTGACATTTCATGCCAGCACCAAGTACATTGATGCACAACATCATTTTGTGAGAGATATGGTCGAAGATGGCAAGGTGAAGCTAGTTAAGGTAGAGACTTTGATGAATGTTGTCAATTCTTTAACTAAGACTATGAGCACAAAGAAGTTCAGATGGTGTTAAGAGACTATGGGCCTTTCGTCCCCTAGCAATTAAGAGATGATGTTTATACTTCCTCCCGTTGCTCTTGCAAGTTGTTTGAAAAGTGGAAGATTTTTTAGAAAAATATATCTCAACCTTGCAATTATATAAGGCTTATCGTTGATAGGATATATATATATATATATATATCTATATATCTATATATATATTTCCTAGTTACACCGACATGTGTATACATTGGGATCATGGGAGCGAAATATGAGCTTGTTAACAAAAACTCTTAAATGATCGACATACATTAAATAATGATATATTGTAAATCTAGACCATTCATTATTAGGTTTTAGATCTGATGGTAGATATTTTGTTGGCTTATCTTTCCCTAGAAGGTAACCCTATTTTATGAGGGTGTGTACTACATTTGGAGATGGTGATGTATTTTGAGAGTTTGATAGCGGTCGTATTGTCTCAAGATCTTTGGTGGTGATACTCCTATGGTGATCTCCTGTGAGAAGCTTTCTCTACAAGTATATTGTAATATTTGTAATTTATGTAATATATTGGGTAGCTTTTGGAGTGTGGGGTTTTTTCTCATAAAAGGGTTTTCCCCACGTAAATCATTGTGTTGTGGTATGCATGATACTTATGTTTGTTTTTGTTTAAGTTTTTGTAATTGTTGAAAAGATCTATAAATTTTTGCATTATTCTCCTCTCAAGATTAGTGTAAGAAGTTGTTCCACTACCTTAGCTTCCTTACAAGTATTCGCTAGAAAAATGTGACTCAACCTTGCAATTATATAAGGCTTATTGTTGATAGGATATATATATATATATATATTTCCTATTTACACTGATAGGTGTATACATTGGGAGCACATGAGTGAAATGTGAGAATTTTAAAAAAACTCAGCATCAACAAGTTCATTAAATAAGTGGATTGAATTATCGGTAATGAACAAAACCATTCCAAAGCCATGTCTTTCAATGACCTAGGAAAGAGTTTAGCCAAGAACTTATCCTTAAAAATGAAGTCACTACAAAAGGTTGTGTATGCCGTTATATGATTTCTAGGGTCCCCTTTACCATTGTACTTGTCAAATCGGTGTATCTTTATGTTTTGTGGCATTTGTGCTTTCAATATTTCAAGTGACAATGGGTTCCTTTTGATATATTGTGATGGTTGTCCATTTTGGTTTTGGTTCAAAGCTGAGATTTGTTGTTGGAGTGAGGTGACATTTTGCAAAAGTTGGTTTATGATGGAATCATTGGTTTACATGTTTTGAGAATGTGGTGAATATGGTGGAATTGTGTATGTGTTAGGTGGGCTACTATGTTGTAAATTTATTAGAGAGGATGAAACTTGCTGGGTGACATGGGAAGATCCAAAACCATAAGGATTTCCAATGGAAAGGCCTACTGTTGGAGTTATACCAATGCTTTTTTATTGTTGAAGAAATAGTTGGATTTGTGTATGTATGCATAGAGGCTATAGTTGTAGGGAGGGAGACTTGAATTACTCCTTGACTTTGAGTGTATCCAAATCTTGAGCATAACTAGCCATTGCAGGTACATTATCATCAACTATATGGGTTATGCTACATAAAATCTCTAATCCATGATCGTCATTAATAGTTTTCATCATGTTGTCAATTACAAGAACTATAGTACCAACAAAGTATTCAGTACTCACAAAGTCTTGAAGTTTTTATAAATCCTTATATCCAATTTTTTTAGTTTGTCTTGAGGAACATGGGTAATCATAGTCTGAACATCTATAAAAATGGGTGTTTGTAAGGTCATCATTAGCATGGTAGCATTGGGAATAGAGTCCAAAATGGGTTGAGTATTGATAACTCTTGTCATGGAAGAGTTAGAATACTCATGATCCACAACAGATGTAAAACCAATGCGGTATGCCATAAGTCTAGAACTACGTCTCACTAAAGTATTGACAATAGGACAATAGGACAATAGGTAGTGTAACTCATGTAATTTTCAAAACATGAAGTGTACCCAAGATGAACACTAAATTATCAAACATAGATAACACAACACTTAGAATAAAAATTCAGACAATAGGAGCACACTGAGAACACAAAAACAAAGGTTTGATTCAAATTTAAGTAAAAAATAGCAGGACATAGGCATCCACGATGTCTATGTCTTGGATAGGGCTTCTAGAATTTCAAAGTTTAAATGTTTAGGGTGTTGTTTAAGGTTCTCATATCTGTATTCAAATAGGTTTGATAATAAATTATTTTCTAAATTTTTCTAATTTTAGAATTGTGAACTTAACCATGCAAACATGCAACAATGTAGAGAGTAAACGTTAGTTTTGAAATGCAACAAGAAAATTTAGGCAACATAATCTAATAGAAAACACATAAACAAATCTTTGATTCAAATTTTAGTAAAAAACATCAGGACATAGGTGCCCAGGGTGTCTGTGTCTTGGACAAGGTGACAAGAAATTCAAAGTTTGATTATGCTTGTTACTGTTTAAGGTTCCCAATTCTGTGCACATATAGTTTTGACAATGAATATTCTTGCAGATTTTGTTGACTTTATGACTACGAAAATGGAAAATGCAAGTGTGAAAATCTATGAAATATTAATGACAACTTTTGGATGCAATTTTTAGATACAAGATGCAATGATTGACTGATTCAAATATGCCAAGTCGTAAAAATGATGATTTGATACAATTTTGACACAAAATTATGCATTTTTTCACTTTTTTGGCCTAAATGAAAGATACAATTTTGAATGCAATGAACAATTTCAGATTTTAATGACCTAATGAATGCAATCTTGAATGTAGACCTGATCTAAGAGGAGAGATACAAACCCTAGATATTAACCTTTAATGCAGTATGAATGCAATTTGTTTGTATTTTTATGATGCAATAATTAAACCTTAAATAGAAATGTAAAACAATGATATGCAAGACCTCGATCTAGGGTGAATTTTCAGAAGGTATGTAATGTTAACAGGTTAGGTTCACTAAAATAAAATATATGGGAATGGGAACCCTTTTGGTTTTTTGCCTTAGGGTTTGACACCTTTCCAAAATTTCATTAAAGTTTGGGGTTATGAGGAGGGAGATATGATGCATTGAAAATGAAAGGATGAAATAAGGGTTTGATGGATTTGGACAAGGTTTGAGATTGATTTACAACATGATAAGTGAGTCAACCGGCCCTTGACCAAATCTAGAAATGTCTTAATGATGAAATGCAATGATCTAACTATGCTAACAATGCAATTTGGTGTTTTGATGCAAATACATAAAGTATAGAAGTTCACAAACAAATTTGAACAACAAAAATGAGCAAAGCAGGACACTGGGCACTTATGGTTCAAATTTGGGACATAAAATGGAGGACATAGATGCCTAGGGTGTGAGTGTACTTGAATTCTTTTTTGGATTTATTTTCGAGGTCCTCTGATGTCAGATTTGAGCTTCAAAATTTTTCCTTTGGATATGTCAGAAAACTTCTAAATATTTTTATAACCGAGTTTCCATGACTTGACAGGTAGTATGACAAGAAATACAACAATGGGTAATTTATCTTTAAGATCCTTTCAATGTCCTTCAAACCTGAGATCTGTACGTTCACAAAGAGAAGAAATGTTGGGCCATTTTAGGGGCTTACCTTAGTCAAACCTTGTGTAATTTTTTCCACTTCCATAATGGTAAATACCAATAATAAATGGATAATGAATATGAAGGAATGATGAAATCACAAAGTGTTTTAACTCACCACCCTTCAATGGCTTCCTTGAAGGAATAAAGTCATGCACATCACTTCAAGGTCTTGATCTTACTTTACTTGATTTGTTTGAATGCTTGAATGCTTTGGATACCTACAAGAGTGTTAGCCTTCACAAACAATAACAACATGAAAACACAAACTCACATAGAATTGAACATGATGTTAGGATCTTGAATTGTTGTAATGAAGCTCTGAAAATGATGCTCTTTATATGCGCTTGATGATAGTAATTGCTCTTGATGTTCACTTCTTGCTAGATCTCTCTTGTTAGATTTGAAATGATGTAGTGACTAGGTATTTATAGGCATTTATTCAATTTCTTGAAAATTAAATCTTGATGGCCGACTTTAGACAATTGAATTGCAAATAGTAAATTATGGACACTGACATATTTGAATTTGGATCCAAAATAGGGGAACACTCACACCTAGGGTGTGAGTGTTCTTGCCATATTTTTTATGATTTTAGGTATCGGGGGCAAGATTTTAGATAGATGCAATTGATTCTCGTTTGCAATTTCTTGGAAATTACCAAAAATAGGCCATAAAATGCATAATTTAGGAAATTAAATACTCAATTAGGTCCAATAATTTAAGGGGGGACCAAGCATAAGGTAAAATTTTCATGGGTGATAATTTATGATGGTACAACAAGTACAACACAATATTTCACAATATGAACCACAATAATTTAGTACTCCATACTAGACAAGGTCAGATATTACACTAAAAATAACATAGAAGTAGCTATGTGACCCCAACCACCATTGGAAAAATTTACCTGTTCACTCAATAAAAGGTGTCAATATATCATATAAACATTAATAGCAGAAGCAACTATTAAATTAACACTTCGAAAACAAATTATTTTTTTTAAATTTCTTATCTAAAATAATCATCTAGGAAATCGCATAGAAATGATTTTAAATCAATAACCATCACAAGTAACATTAACATATATCAAATCTCATCTCCATAATAATACCTACTTGCACATCCACATTATTTAATCATCTAATAATAATAAAATTCATCATCTCAACAACCTCTATCAACATAATGTAATCAATCTAATAAACATACTACAACTACCACTAGCAATAATCAACATATAACCAATAAACCATCATAAATGAACATCTAGATCAACACATACTTACATAATCAATGAAAGGAATGT
The DNA here is from genome assembly GCA_007115665.2 of Sequoiadendron giganteum. Taxonomy (NCBI): domain Eukaryota; kingdom Viridiplantae; phylum Streptophyta; class Pinopsida; order Cupressales; family Cupressaceae; genus Sequoiadendron; species Sequoiadendron giganteum. The sequence goes on from CM021101.1 coordinate 102,974,707, forward strand.
TGGGAAAATATGTCTCAACCTTGCAATTATATACAATTTATTGATAGGATGTATGTTGGTATGTGGCGATTGATCACACAAATAATGTACACTCATAACAAGACATGGGGTTCGGGGCAACACCCTGATTTATTTTTTATTTTTATTTTTTTCTGTTAACACGTCAAGGTTTTCCCTCTGACACATCAAGGTTTTTTCCCATTGACACGTCAAGGTTTTTTTTCCTGCTGACACGTCAAGGTTTTTCCGTTAACACATCAAATGAAAAATGACCTTGTAAAACCCTAATTCTAGAAGGTTCCAAAAATCTTGTTATAAGTGGGTGGGATGTATGTAGATGGTGGTGTATTCTGAGAGTCTAATAACGGTCGTGGTGTCTCTTGATCTCTAGTGGTGATACTCCTGTGAGAATCTTGCTCTATAAGTATATTGTAATCTTTTGATTTTTGAATAATATATTGGGTAGCTTTTGAAATGTGGGGTTTTTCTCCTGAAAGGATTTTCCCCACGTAAATCATTGTGTTGTGGTATGCATGATACTTGTGTTTATTTTTGTTTAAGTTTTTGTAACTGTTAAAGATCTGTAAAAGTAAATTACATTATTCTCCTCTCAAGGTTAGTGTAGGAAGTTGTTCCACTACCTTAGCTTCCTTACAAGGAACTCATCTGGTTATCACAAAGAAATCACAACAACCATTAGTTAGGTAAAATTAAATAGTTAGCCATATCCAATAACAACCATCACTCATGTACAATTTCCAAACATATAAGCACATGAAACATTGGACAAGAAATATAAAAAACACATAGAATCAACAAGATCATGAAAAGGTGGGGTCTAACAAACTCCCATATCATCAAAAAGATCATAATTAAGTGGAGGTTTCCATTACAACACATGGATGATGGGAGGAGTTCTTTAAATGGAGTGTTACTTTGGTTAGTGCATGATCATGGGGGTCCACACTAGGCCCTTAAGTGACAATGAAAATTCAGAAGAATAAAGTTAGACAACTTGACATAAAAATTTGAATAGGTTATTAACATAATTTGAAAAATATGTAAGAAAATAATTTGTAGAAAGTTGAATTTAGTTTCTAAGATACTAGTCCTTTTTTGGAAAGAAGTACATCTATTTGGTGAAAATTTGAAATTTCAATGTAGTAGTACTAAATTTTCAAGAAAAAAAATAGCAGGTGTATGTCTGACCAACCTAAGTACAAGAATTTTTTTTTGTGAAACTTTCAATACAAGTAGAAGACACATGCCCAAATGTGCCACATTTTTTTGTAATTTTTTTGCAAGTAAATAATTAGTTATGATTTTTTTTAAATATTAAAAACTTGTTTGTCTAACCACCATAACTTGGTAAAAAATCTATGAAATTCAATTAATTTTTTTTATCCTATAGTATGGGAAGCATAAAATGTGTTTGCATCTTTTAGATTCAAAAAATGTGAAATCGTTTGAAAATTATAGATGTTTTTCAATTGGCCAATCGATAAGGAATTTAGTCATAATGCATGTAGAAAATCAATAATAATTATCTATTAAATTCAAAATAAGGCATATCTTATATTGGTGGAAAGCTGACAATTTTATCAATAAACCTTTTTGTTTCATCAAATTTGGATAAAAATGCCTTTTTTTGTCATATTGCCACTTTTTGGACCCTCATGATCCTGCACTCACCCACTTTTCTAAAATTAATATCAAGGGTAGTTACCATCAAATTAGAATCCTCAAATAAAAAGAATGGAATAAAAAATTGGAACTAAGAATGGACTATATGAGTGGATGGCCATGTTGTTTGGATTGACTAATACACTAGGTACCATTATGAGATTGATGAATGAAGTGATGAAACCATTATTATTTAAGTTTATAATTCTGTATTTGGATGATATTTTAGAGTTCATAAAGACAAAAGAGGAACACATTTCATACCTACAACTTATAACATAGTTAAGGAAGGAAAAGTTATGTATAAATCTACAAAATACACTTTCATAAAAAGGAATTTTGTTTAATTTTTAGTTTTTACATCTCAAGATTGATTGAGAATGGACCTTGAGAGTGATTGAGTAATTATTAAATGGATAGTATTATAGAGTGTTGTAGAGTTAATTTTTTTTCATGGATTGATAAGTTTTTAATATAAATTTCATCATAAGATTTAATGGGATATGTGCACCTTAGACACGCTACATGAAGAAGGAAAGGTTTGGGTGGATAGTTGATGTTGATAATAGATTTGAACTCTTGAAGAAGAAGATAATAATTGACTTAGTTTTGGCACCTATAGAAGCTTTTCAATTTGGTTGTGACACCAATAACGTACAAACATTAGAACTTGTGTTGAATCAAGAAGGTAAATCCATTACTTATTTAGTAAAAATTTGAATTAATCCAAGCAAAGATATTTAGTCTATGATCAAAAGTCTTATGCAATTGTTCAATATCTATGCAACTAGAGGAATTATCTATTTCTAAAGGAGTTCATGTTCTAAATTGATCATTTTATTGAGATTCATTAATATCTAGGAAAATTTGGATAAACAACACATGAGGTGGGTGGAATATTTATAAAATTATTCTTTTGTTCCCAAGCATAGAGCTAGTAAAACAAATAAAGTTGTAGATGCTTTGAGTAGAAGACAAGCATTATTATTTACCATGATAGTGGAATTAGTAGGGATGGATATGATGAGGGATTTGTGTACTAAAAAAATAGATTTTGTAGATGCATGGAGATATTGTACAAAACCTTGGTTTGGAGGTAGATATTGATTTGAGGATTATTTTGTTCAAGACATATATCTATTTAGGAGAAAGAAATTATTTATACATCATCAATGAGAGATAATATCATCAAGTAACTGCATGGTGGAGGGTTGGGAGGATAATTTATTGTGGATAAGATAAGGGTTGTGTTGGAGATGTATTATTAACCATATTTACACTAAGATTCCAAAATATTTATGGTGCAGGAGCACCTAGGAAACACTAGGCTTAGGATGCAATTTTGTTTTTGAAGTTATGAGGTCATGTTGACCATTGCAATTGAGTTAGAAGGTTAGGAATAAGTAGTGATCACTACCAGTCAGTAGTGATCAGGATCCATCCATAGTGATCAGTAGGGAAAGGTTTAATGAGTGTAAAAACTCACTTTTCCTAGTTTTGGTTGAATAGGAAAAAGTGGCAAAATGGTACATTTTGCACCTTTGCCACTTTGTAACCAACATGTCCGACCAAGGGGAAAGTTAACTACCTTGGGAAACCTGTATAAGGTGTGCTTCGACCTGTAGATTGGTTGGAAGACATTAGGAGTTTTTGTAATCTTGAAACTTCATGAATGCTAAGTGTGGACAATGAGAAGAATGTGTAAAATTATGTGTTTGCTTTGAGTTTGTGTGATCAGGAGCGATCATGGCTCTGTAGTTTGTTGTAATTTGTAGTATTTCTTATGTTCTAAGCTTGTGTGGTAGTATTGAGGGTGTGTGTTAAATTTGCAGGTGTGTGTAGTAGTTGTTTTGTTTCCTTTTGAGTTGTTGATCTGACTGGCAACAGAGCAAGAATGGGGTTTTAGTTCTCTTTCCCACTGTACCTGGTGTATGGGATTTTGGGGAATGAGGCTAGACTCCATGGTTGTAGTTATAGTAGGTTTAGGAGTAGATAGGAGTTCAGGAAGCATGAAGACAGTCTACTCCTAGGTGAGCTTGACAGTGCCTGACTAGGAGAGACAGGGAGAAAAAGGCACTTAACGTGCAGGGGTGGCAAACTCTAGGAAAAAAATGGTGTGGGAAGGGTAGGTGAATGCCTTGCCAAGGCTTACCAAGAAGGAGGAAGCCCCATAAAGTTTTTTGATGTGAGAAAACTCTTGACAGTCTACAAAATATAGTGAAAAGACCTAAAAAGGCCCAAATCCTTGGTCAATTCCAGTTTATGGAGTTGTACGGACAGTGGGGACCTAAGGCACCAAAAATATTTGAGAGGTGGGCTAAGGTATCAGGACCCTCAAGGAAAGACTGATTGCTCTTTGGAGAATCTGGGGGTGAAAGCCAATTTTCTAGGAGAGTTGGAGGCCTAATTGGGGCTCTTGGGCTAGTAGCCTAAAAACCCTAATTGAGGGTTTGGAGGTAGCGAATGAAAAATGGAGTATGGGGAACTGTCAAGAACCCTAGGGAGATGAGTAGAAGCCCTTGGAAACATATCAGCACCCCTGCAAAGTTGAATTGAGTTAATGGAGAGAATTAGTCTTTAGGGAAGATTAAGGGCTAAGGGAGAGTTAGTGGTAAGGCACCAAGATTGGCTTGGTAGATTGAGAGTTTGAATGATAGTGGGGTTGGCCAGTAGAACCAGGGGTAGCTATACACGAGATAGGGCCTAGAGGTTAAGGTGGGAGAGTCACCTAGGAGTTCTTGAGAACAAGGACCCAGAGCATGGAACAATGAGTGTTCCATCCAACCCAACCCTATCAGATTGGTATCAGAGCAAGTTAAAGATTTGGGATTAGGAGTTGTATGTTAGACCTTGAATCTAGTGGCTCCACAAACATGGTGACCAATGCGGAGTTAGCAAGAGACCTGACATAGAAACAAGAGAAAAACAAACAACTTGAAGAGGCAACTGAAGAGATGAAGCAAAGGTTAGAAGAGGTGGTAGAGGTTGTAGGTAAGATGAAGGTACAACTAGCAGTGGTTAGAGAAAAGGGTGAGGATCAGGTTGAGGAGGACATTGAACCAGACCCTGATCCTCCACTAAAGGAGGAACCCTTCCTCAAAGCATTGAAGGCCTTGAGTGGTAAAGCACTAGAAGGCATTCCCATCTTCACAGGCAGAATGGATGCAGAGTTGGTTATGGAGTGGATAGAAGGAATGGAGAATCACTTTGAATGTGATGGAGTTACCGAGGCACAAAAGGTGAAGATAGAAAAATCAAGGTTAAGGGGACAAGCACTGACTTGGTGGAAGTTCCTACAAGAAGAAAGAGAGAATGAAGGCAAGAGGCACATTGGGTGTTGGAAAGCTATGGTGGCTAAAGTGAAGGAATATTATCTACCTAATGAATATGAGGTCCAATTGCATAAGAAGAGGAAAAACCTTAGGCAAAGAGACCTAGATGTAGCTGCCTACACAGAGGAGTTCCAAAATCTAAGTCTTAGGTCTAGGATGCAAGAAGTGGAAAGCATCAAGGTGGCGAGGTATCTAAATGGCCTCAAATGGAACATCCAAGAAGAGTTGAGTCTTTTTACACTCACCAATCTCCATAGTTGTTTTCAAATGGCTTTTAAAGTGGAGGAGAAGCTGAAAAAGAAACAAGACTCCAATTCTAAAGGTAGAGGCAAAGGCAGAGATCAAAGGGATCAAAGAGGGCAAAGAGGTGGCTACCAAGGTAGAGGAAATGAACAAAGAAACCAAGGTGAATCCAAACTTACAGAGCATGGAAGTGAAGCACCTTCTAGAGGAGGTTATGGAAGAGGTAGAGGTTCTCAAGGAGGATCAAACAAAGGAAGAGGAGCAGGTAGGAGCAATTCATACTTTGCTACCATGAAATGTTACCATTGTGGTCAAGTAGGCCATCCAGCTTATAGGTGCCCCGAGAAAGCATCATCATCAAATGCTGAGAAGAGGGTGGAATATGCACAAGAGGAAACCATGAGCATCAAACCACCTAAGATCAGTCATATTGAATCTGAAATGGGAGAGAATATGATGTTTAGAAGAGTCTTGATCAGACAACCGGCCAAGGAGGAGCCAAAGCAAAGAAGAGCACTATTTAGAGTGAGATGTAAAATCCTTGGAAAGGTGTGTAAGGCTATAGTGGACTCAGGGTCTACTGATAATATAATATTAGAAGAGGCAGTAGGGAAGTTGAAATTGGTGAAGATACCTCACACTAACCCCTACAAAGTAACTTGGCTAAACAAAGGGTAGAGTGTTCTTGTTAATGAACAAGTAACGGTGGAGTTCTCCATTGGAGGGTACAAGGACAAGTTAATTTGTGATGTATTACCCATGGAAGTATCTCATATTCTATTGGGAAGACCATGGCATTATTACAAAAGTGCCATCTATGATGGAAAGGAGAACACAATTTCATTTAAGAAGGATGGGAAGACCTTTAAGTTGCAGTCACTGTTAGAAGAGGATGAAGGATAGTCAAAGACACCAAGTGTTTTGTTGAGCAGTGGTAAAGAGTTCCTTAACACCTTACATAAAGGAGGAGAAGGTTATGTGATCATGGTGCAACCCAAAGAGGAAGACAAGACTGAAAAACCAGTCATACCCGGAGCAGTCCAGCATTTGCTTGAGAAGTACAAAGACATAGTAAGTGATGGTACACCTGCAACTTTACCTCCTAAAAGAGCTATTATTTATCAAATTGACTTCATACCAGGAGCATCCTTGCCTAACAAAGCAGCGTATAAGCTTACACCGGATCAAAACTTAGAGGTAGCTAGACAAGTGAAAGAGTTAATGGATCAAGGATTGATTAGGAAGAGCATCAACCCATGTGTAGTACCAGTAGTCTTAGCATCAAAGAAAGGTGGTAAGTGGAGGTTATGTACTGATTCTAGAGCAATAAATAGAATCACAATTAGGTATAGGTTCCCTATTCCTAGGATTGAAGACTTGATGGATTGTCTTGGAGGAGCTCAGTACTACACCAAGTTGGATCTCAAGAGTGGATACCATCAGATCAGAATCAAGGATGGTGATGAGTGGAAGACAACATTCAAGACAATAGATGGGTTGTATGAGTGGAGAGTGATGCCATTTGGCCTCTCTAATGCCCCTAGCACATTCATGAGGCTCATGAATGAGGTACTCAAGGAATTTACAGGGATATTTGTGGTGGTATATCTTGATGATATACTCATCTTTAGCAAGACAGTAGAAGAACACCTTAAACATGTGGAGATGGTTCTTAGAAGGCTGCAAGAGGAGAAGTTAGCCATCAACCTAGAAAAGTGTGAATTTTTTAAACAAGAGCTGATATATTTGGGTTTTGTAGTGTCACAAGGATCATTGAAAATGGATCCGAGCAAGGTGGAAGCTATCCTAAACTGGCCTACACCAACCACAGGGATTGAGGTAAGAAGTTTCCATGGATTGGCTCGATTTTATAGAAAATTCATAAGGAACTTTAGTGGCATATGTGCACCAGTCCTAGATACAATCAAGGGTGGTTTGAAAACTAAGTTTGTGTGGACTTAAGAAGCTGAGAAAGGATTTGAGAAACTGAAACAAGAAGTGGCAACTCAACCTATTATCTTACTACCAAGCTTTGACAAATTGTTTATAGTGGAATGGCAGTAGGAGGAGTGCTTAGTCAAGAAGGCAGACCTATAGATTTCTTTAGTGAAAATCTCAATGAAGCTAAGAAGAAATACTCAACCTATAATCTAGAACTTTATGCTTTAGTTCAGTCACTTAGGAAGTGGAGGCATTACCTTCTACCCAAGGAGTTTGTAGTCTTTACTAACAATCAGGCACTTAGCTATATCAACACTCAAGAGAAGTTGAGCAATAGACATTTGAAGTGGATGGAGTACATCCAAGCTTTTACCTACACCATCAAGCACAAGAAGGGACAATTGAACAAGGTAGCAGATGCATTTAGTAGAAGATTGCCTACAGTGCAAGAGATACAGATCAAGAGCATTGGCATAGAGAGTTTCAAAGAGCTCTATGGGGAAGATGAAGATTTCTCAGAGGCCTACAAGGTATGTTCTGACTTTGAGAATCATTTTCATAGCCAATACTCATAGTATACTTTGCAAAGTGGATTGTTGTTTAAAGGGAATCAGTTGTGTATTCCAAAAGGGTCAATGATAGAAAACCTCATTCAAGAAAAGCATAATGGTAGTCTTAGTGGACATTTTGGCATCAACAAGACTTTAGAACTAGTGCAAAGGTTTTACTATTGGCCTAAGTTGTCAAGAGATGTCAAGAGGTATGTGGAGAAATGTGTTGTGTGTATGAAAGCCAAGGGAGGAGCTAGTAATGCTGGCCTATATCAACCCCTACCCATTCCTAACAGACCATGGGAGTGTGTGAGCATGGATTTTGTGGTAGAACTCCCTAAGACCAAGACTGGATTGGATAGTGTGTATGTAGTGGTGGATAGATTCAACAAAATGAGTCACTTTATTCCTTGCATGACCACTCATGATGCTAGCTACATTGCTCACCTTTTCTTCAAGGAAATTGTTAGGATTCATGGATTTCCATTGAGTATTGTTTCAGACAGGGATCTGAAGTTCATGAGTCACTTTTGGAAGACTCTACAGAGCAGATTGGGTACCAACCTGTCTTTTGGATCAGCTTACTATCCTCAGACCGATGGAAAAACAAAGGTGGTTAATAGGGTGCTAGGTAACCTTCTAAGGTGCCTAACCAAAGAGTATGGACATACATGGGATGTGGTTATCTCACAGGCTGAGTATGCCTATAATGATAGTGTAAACCAGACTAGAGGGAAGAGTCCTTTTGAGGTTATGTATGGAATGCACCCAAGAGGGATATGTGAGCTCAGGGATCTAGGAGCTATGGAGAATAGGAGTGGACATGCAAAAGACTTCACTCAAACCATGAAAGAGATTCAGGAGTAGGTGAAGAGGATAGTCACCGAGGCTACTCAAAAGTTGAAAGAGAAGGTGGATTTGTCTAGAAAAGAGTTACAATTTGCAGTAGGAGACTTTATCATGGTTCGCCTTAACAAATCAAGGTTGTAGAGGTAATGTCAACCAGGTTGCAAATGAAAAGAGTAGGACCATGCAAGATATTAGCCAAGTATGGAAAGAATGCATACAAGGTGGAGTTACCTTCAGATTTGGGAATTTCACCAGTTTTCAATGTTGCTGATTTGATTAGGTACAAGGGACCAGTCCAAGATATGGATCGGAACAATAGGGAGGTCTTCAAGGATGTCAGCAACATACCCCTACCTACTTAAGACAAGCCACAAGCTGAAAGAATCTTAGAGTCAAGAGTGTAAAAGTCTACAAGACATAAGGTGTATATGGAGCATCTTATCAAGTGGAAGAACAAGCATGAATTTGAGGCTACATGGGTACAAGAAGATCAGTTCAAGAAGCATGGCATTGATATGTCACTGATCTCTCCTTCTCTTCCTTAGATTTTGTGCAAAGGGGGAGAATGGTGTAGGAGCACCTAGGAAACACCTAAGAAACACTAGGCTTAGGATGCAATTTTGTTTTTGAAGTTATGGGGTCATGTTGACCATTGCAATTGAGTTAGAAGGTTAGGAATAATTAGTGATCACTACCGGTTAGTAGTGATCAGGAGACATCCGTAGTGATCAATAGGGAAAGGTTTAATGAGTGTAAAAACTCACTTTTCCTAGTTTTGGTTGAATAGGAAAAAGTGGCAAAATGGTACATTTTGCACCTTTGCCACTTTGTAACCAACATGTCCGACCAAGGGGAAAGTTAACTACCTTGGGAAACCTATATAAGGTGTGCTTCGACCTGTAGATTGGTTGGAAGACATTGGGAGTTTTTGTAATCTTGAAACTTCATGAATGCTAAGTGTGGACAGTGAGAAGAATGTGTAAAATTCGGTGTTTGCTTTGAGTTTGTGTGATCAGGAGCGATCATGGCTCTGTAGTTTGTTGTAATTTGTAGTATTTATTATGTTCTAAGCTTGTGTGGTAGTATTGAGGGTGTGTGTTAAATTTGCAGGTGTGTGTAGTAGTTGTTTTGTTTCCTTTTGAGTTGCTGATCTGACTGGCAACGAAGCAAGAATGGGGTTTTAGTTCTCTTTCCCACTGTACCTGGTGTACGGGCCTTTGGGGAATGAGGCTAGACTCCACGGTTGTAGTTATAGTAGGTTTAGGAGTAGATAGGAGTTTAGGAAGCATGAATATAGTCTACTCCTAGGCGAGCTTGATAGTGCCCGACTAGGAGAGACAGGGAGAAAAAGGCACTTAATGTGCAGGGGTGGAAAACTCCAGGCAAAACATGATGTGGGAAGGGTAGGTGAATGCCTTGCCAAGGCTTGCCAAGAAGGAGGAAGCCCCATCAACTTGTTTGATGTGAGAAAACTCTTGACAATCTGCAAAATATAGTGAAAAGACCTAAAAAGGCCCAAATCCTTGGTCAGTTCCAGTTTATGGAGTTGTACGGATAGTGGGGACCTAAGGCACCAAAAATATTTGAGAGGTGGGCTAAGGTATCAGGACCCTCAAGGAAAGACTGATTCTCTTTGGAGAATTTTGGGGTGAAAGCCAATTTTCTAGGAGTTGGAGGCCTAATTGGGGCTCTTGGGCTAGTAGCCTAAAAACCCTAATTGAGGGTTTGGAGGTAGCGAATGACAAATGGAGTATGGGGAACTGTCAAGAACCCTAGGGAGATGAGTAGAAGCCCTTGGAAACATATCAACACCCCTGTAAAGTTGAACTGAGTTAATGGAGAGAATTAGTCTTTAGGGAAGATTAAGGGCTAAGGGAGAGTTAGTGGTAAGGCACCAAGATTGGCTTGGTAGATTGAGAGTTTGAATGATAGTGGGGTTGGCCAGTAGAACCAGGGGTAGCTATACATGAGATAGGGCCTAGAGGTTAAGGTGGGAGAGTCACCTAGGAGTTCTTGAGAACAAGGACCCAAAGCATGGAACATTGAGTGTTCCATCCAACCCTACCCTATCAATTTATCAAAAGATGCATAATTTATCGAGTTGTAAAAGGTGTTGTGCCAAAAACTAGATTGTATAAGCCATTTCGAATACTAGAAAAGCCTTGAGATAAAATTTCCATGGGTTTTTTCCTTTGAAGTACCATGAACATAGAGAGGTAATGATTATACCATTGTAATTATTGATATATTTTAAAAAATGGTACAATTCATTTCTTTTCAAAATTTGAATGTTGCTTACATATTCATCAATTTCTTCTTCAAATAAGTGGCTAGGTTACGTGGATTTCCATAGATTATCACTTCAGATAGAGATACTAAGTTCTTAAGTTATTTTTTGGTGTGCATTATGGAAAAAGTTGTGTATAATTTGAATTATAAAAATATACATGTACAATATATATAGATAGATGATTAAACTCCTATCAAATTGAAGTTGTCAACACAAGTCTTGGTAATCTTCAAAGAAGTTTGGTAAGAGATAAAGTAACACATTCTGATTCAATACTAACACAAATTGATTTTGCATTCAATAACTTAGTGAACAGGGCTATTGGTAGAACACAATTCCATATTGTTTATATAACGTCATCTAAGGGTGTTATATATCTGTTGTAGGTTGTAGATGATAAATGCATTAAAGGAAAGGTAGAATATTTTATACAACACATGAAGGAAGTGCATGCAAAGTCAAGAGATATTCGTAAATGAGTGACATCAAGTATAAAGCTAATTCTAATGAACATAAAGCAAAAAAACTTAGTTAGGTAGAGAGTTAGCCATTGCACACTTGGGATAGGAAATACTTTCTAAGAGAACTAATAATAAGCTGAAACTTAAGAAGATTGAACCCTATAGAGTTTTTCATAGATTTTCTAAAAAATCATATGAAATCAAGTTACCTAAGGGATTGGATATCTCATTGATATTCAATGTTAATTTATATTCTTATCACTGAGTTGAAAATAATTTTGGCAACACACTGTTATTACAAGAATCTAATCGAAGATGACAAGTGCATGAGAAAAAATAAGAAGCAATATTACATATTTTAGATACACATTTAGGAAAAAAAGATGAAAAGAAAAGAGTAAATATAATATCTAGTTAGATAGAAAGAGAAAAGAATATAAGATACATGTATTTTTGAAGTATTCTAACTTGGGTGGTTATAATAATTTCTTTCTCTCTAAGTTCTTAAGTTTTGATTATATGAGAAAAATAGGTTTTGAAGGGACTCAAAACCCTTTACAACTTGAGATACAAAATGCTTCTTAGAAGATAAGAAAAAAAGAAACCGGCAGGAAACCATAACTGAAAAAACAAAATAGACATAGTGTTGCACAAGAGATAAAACAGTAAACCATGAACATCACCCAACATCATCAAAACAACAAAACAACAAAAAGAAAACTGAGACCCAACAGAAAGAAAATAGCAAACAAAGAGAACCGAGCAAATATATGTAAATCATGCTTGTCAAAACATAAATCAAATTTATCATCCTCACAACACAAAAACAGACATAAACCCTAGGAGGTTGTCTCTCCCTTGTGGCAACAAGCTAATCATCAAACCCTAGTCAATTTATGTTTAATGTTGAGTCAAGTGAAAAGGAGATAATGCTAGTTAAAATCTAATTGGACCTAGGATCACTTTTTCTACGAGCAACAACATGTTTGATCAACATAAATGAAAAGAAGTAAAATATCTCAATTACTTTGCTCATTATAAACCTAAAGGAAAAACAAAAGGGAGGAAAGATGTTACAAAGAAGGCTCAAGTACATAAATCAAAAAGTAAAATAAGTCATATTTTTTGTCAAAATAACATGAGTGTTTGTGAGGCATGCCATAGCTTTATATAATCCCAAATACATATGAATAATATAGGAGAGAGAGTCCACATAAAGGAGGGAAAAATGACAAAAAAAAATAATTGTCCCAAAGGTGTCAACATGCACCAAAAGGTGACTTTGCATTATTCGCAAAAATATTTTGAATAGAACAAGAAATGAACAATAATATAAATACATTGAACTCATAATGCATAAACATCTATCTAATGTACTTGGCATATTATTCATCTTCAAGCAAGTCATCTTCCTTAAATTCCTTCGGAAATAAGGTACTAAATGGGTCATTAATGAAAAGTTTTTTATAGGTGCTAGCCTCATCAAAAATAGGAAGACCATGATTAATGTCATCAAGAAAGGAGGCATGTTTATTTTGGGTATGAGTATATTAAATTTTTTAGGTTTTGAATGCAATCATGGATAAAGGGTTTTATGAAAGAAATTTCATTCATATAATATAATTATAGAAATTGAAAACTTAATGCATGAGTACACAAAAAAAGGATGACCCCACAATAGTGTGTCTTGGACTTATGAGACATCCTAAATTTTTATTTTTTATTGTTTTTTGATGGAGGTCATCCACAAATTATTTGTAGCTACCTGATATGGGAGCATGAGCCTTCTTGGGCTGAACCTCTTCGGCTAAGATCCAAGGACTGAGGGGTATCCATTTTGCCAAATTCACCTGGGGCATGATCTTGGCCTCATCCCTTTTTGGGCGTCGGAGCCTTTGCACTCAACAAGACTTGATCCCTCGTGGGATCATTTAGAACCTTTCAACTTCACCAAAAGACCAAGGGCTCATTGACCTCCTAATTTTTGTGTAGCATCACATTTTTTAAATAGTGATTTAAGCATCAAGGGGTTCCATCTAAAAGGTTTTTTTGAAAGATATTATATTAAACTCCCTTGAATAGAACCCCCTAGGCTTAAATCAAACCCTCAATGGAATCTCCTCACCTATCAAATTGTTGATAAAAGTAAATTTTGCTTTGCCTTTTTTTTAAATAATGATTTAAGAATCAAGGGGTTTCATTGAAGGATATTATAGTAAACCCACTTGAATAGAACCTCCTATGATTAAATCAAACCCTCAATTGAGTCTCATCCTCGCCTATCAAAATATTGACAAAACAAACCATCTTTTGGGGGACCGAATGAAATCATTTTGAAATTTTTATTTCTAAGCATGTAGCCCTTAGTATTAACATTTTATAAAATCTATAATATATATATATATTTAAAAAAAGATTGTAATGAATGTAGGTTCATCATATTTAAAAAATAAGGACCTATATTTAAACACTAGAAAAATAATAAATAATTTTAGAAAAATCTTTGAAAATGTATTGCACTCCACATAAATGTCTTTATTTTAATAATAATAAAATAATTTAAAAAATTGTGCTAAAGAAATGTGTTGCAAAATAGTATAGGTCTAAAAATTTTGTTGGTAAATTAATTCAAAAATTAACAAAAAATATTCATGCGATTTAATGATCTAATTCCAATAAATCATAGAATTTTTTATTTGTAGTGAAAGTTATGCATTATGAAATAATGTCACTCAATAAAAATAATTGAAAAAAATAATAATTATTATAAATAAAAATAAAAAGGGGCAGTGGGCCTAGCTCGATTAGCTAAAGCATCCTATTGTAGGAAAGAGGTCACGAGGTCTAGTCTCCCCATCATCCCCGTGGGACTGGAGGGCGTGTCGCGTCAGCACCGCTGATCACGTAAATTTTTTTTACCAGGCACACTATAGTTTATAGGGGGACGAATACCCAACCGATTCTTGCAGTCTAAAAAAATAGTGATAGGAATAAGTATTTCAAAAAATAGTAAAAGTATAGCTTGAGTCTAAGAATAAAATTTTACTACTCATTAGTTTACATTATCCTTCAATTATTAACCATTTGATCCCTATAATTGACACAAATTAAAAATGTTAAAAAATATTAATTTTGAGTGTCTTAGATAGGCCAAAAAGCCTAGGACGCACTATTTTGGGATCACCCAAAAGCTTAATTTTTAAGAAAGAATGAACAACAAGATGGTGAAAAATTAAAAAAAAAATGATAGAAATAAGTATTTGAAAAAATAATAAAAGTATAGCTTGAATCTAAGTATAAAATTTTACTACTCATTAGTTTACATTGCCCTTAAATTATTAACCATTTGATCCCTGCAATTGATACAAATTAAAATAAAATAAAATATTGATTTTGAGCATCTTAGTTAGGCCGGAAAGTGGAACACACTATTGTGAGATCACCTAAAAGCTTAATTTTCTAGAAAGAATGAATAATGAGATGGTGAAAAATATCATATAGATATGCATGCAAATTTAATTGTCGACAACAAGTGCATGCCAAGATTGATATCCCTTTCTAATTTGTAGAATTCAATCTACTTTATATTTCCTCCTCAATGTTTTTCATTAATTGATTTTTCAGATCCTTTTATACTCATACTTTGATGTAGTAAAATGACCCATGTATTATTATGACCAATGATCCTCCCTAAGACCAATATATAAATTGTCATGAAATTTGAATACATTTTCATATAATCTAAATGAGGTCCTATTTTTACAAAAGAACATGCCACAACTTATAAAATACAAATTAGATCACATGGATATGTTCAAAATCCTTTATAATAGTCTAATTTTAAATTGGAGGTATCAACAGTAAGATGTGGTACCACACAAGATGACGAAAATTTGAAGTTTTGTGTGAGAAACCCAAAGATTGTGACAAGAAAATGGATCTACGATAAGAAAAGAAACCTATAGCCCAAGAAATAAAATTTACAAATGATAAACATACACTAAAAAAATATTTTTAGGTGATGCAAGATTGCATCATCCCTAAGATTCTCTTGCATCAAACACCTCAAATAATATAATTTTGAGCAGACATTAAGAAGCTTTTGCATGTGTGCCATATTTCTGTTAAAAATAGTGTGGGCTCCTTGGAAGTCATGGTCCAAAAGATTAGTCAACTAAGGGAGGACCAATTGTACTTTTCTGAATTAATGGAGAAGGAGCATTCGGCCAAGGGAAAAGGAAAAAAAGGGGCGAAAGATGATAGTAAAGGCCCTGTTGCTAAAGGGTTTGCTGATTGGAAAAATTCCTTTGAAACTAAGAAGAAGGAGCTTCTGGACATGATTGATCTACACACCTGAGCCAGGAGCTTGAGGTGGCCAACACCTTAAGCAGTATGAAGTATTAAATCTAGATCTGAAAATGTAATTTATCACACAGATGAAAATAAAAAATAATAAAATGACTTCAGATCTAAGACTGAGACACAAAGAAGAACCTACACTATAAATTTGAGTCTAATTTGCATGGACAAGGGGAGAGTATGCCCCAGACTAGACTGGTTCTTTTTGGATTTGAATGTTCAAGCCTAAGGTCACAAGTCTATAGCTTTTGTCTTCCAAGTGTCATTGTCAAAAAAATTTCTATTGATGAGAAAATGCAAATTCCATGACTTGACAACTTGTAGGGTTTTGATGCATGAATAAAAAAGTATATCCTTCAATCTTCTTCCCACTCACTTAAGATTTGTAACTCGCACACACAAAAGGAGAGGAAGGGTTGCACCATATAAGGGCTTGCCTAAGTGAAACCTCGTGTTGGTATTTCTACCTCTACAATAGTAAATTATGATGAAAGAGAGTGTATCCTTGGTTGGATAGAGGCTAATTGATAAAAAAGTAATGAATTGACAAATTTTCTACAACTCACCACTCAGATCTGATCTCTTTGATGGATTGAAGTCACACTTATTGCCTTCAAGGATCAATTGTTGCTTGAATTGAATTGATTTGATCACCTACAAGGGTTAGTACACAAATAAAATGCATGTTAACATGAACAAAAACTCACATAACATATGAAATGATGATTGAATGATGAAATGCTACAATAATCTTGGTAATTCTACTGTTGACTACCCTTGATTGATTTTAGGATCTTCAATTTGCTCAATAGATTTTCTAGGATTTCAAATGGTGAAAATACCTTGTATTCATATGCAATTATTTTGATTTATTGAAAATAAAATATCAATGGATGACAATGAAATTTAAAATTCAAATAATAAATTGCTGACACTGACATATTAAAATTTGGAGCCAAAAATGTTGGTCTAGGGTGCAGTGTGCCCTAGATTAGATTCGTACTTTTTTAGAATCAAAAGTGTTGGGGGAAAAATATTAAATGCATAATTTTATTGCCCATGTTTGATTTTCTAAGAATGCTTATAAAATTAGAAATTAATGCATAATTAGGTCCAAGCACATAGGGGGGAGCTAAACCTAATGTGAAATTGTCAAGGGTGACAATTTTCGATGCTACACATGTCATATTATTTATTTACTTTGCCTTTTAACCATATTTTTATTGTGCTTTCTTTTCCTATAGGTGAGATTTAAAAGCTATGTCCCACTTTTATAAAGGAAATGGTTAACACTGATCTAACTTTTTAACTTGAATTTACAAAAAAAGAAACCATATGTTTTAAATTTAGAAATGATATAAACTAACGAAATGCATATTTTTTAGTGTATTATATATATTTTAAATGACAGATATTTGAATTTTTTTTTTGTTTGTAAAATTGACATTGTAATTTAGTTGTTTTAGTAAAATACAAAAAACGAGGTTAAGTGGGACACCACTTTCTATCTAATATATTTTTTTCTTCATTTTTTTTTTGTATATTTATAACTTGAAACTTTAATGCATAGACTCATTTTTTCCCATTTTGATATACATACATACATACATACATACATACATACATACATGCATACATACATACATACATACATACATACATACATACATACATATATATATATATATATCTTGAAATTTGCTTGTACTAAAAATATAATTGTTTGGATGAGACATGACTTTGTCTTAAATTTTTATCCACAATAGAAAAAAAATCATCTCATCATGAAATATCATCTCTAATGCATCATATTTTTTAAAATTTTTAAAATACAATTTAGTATATTTTTTGAGAAGATAAAAAATCTTATACTTTGGCGCTTATGACTTACTTTAAGTAAAAAAAAAACCTAATTATTTTTATTTTTTGAAAACTACTCATAGATCTACAAAAGGATATTTTTAGTTTTAAAAAAAATAACATTTATGTGAGTAGGATAGGAGTCATGAGAACATCAAATTTTTCTAATAATTTCATTTAAAAAAAAAAAATAGTCCCAAAGTGATACTACATATGTATTTAGTGAAAACTTCCAATTATAAAAGTTGTGGCCTAGATCTAATTTAAAAATAATGAATCCAACTAGAACATATGTTTGATCAAAATTTCACCTCTATGTCATTGTCATAGACTTTTTTATTATCATATATCACCTCTTTTCTTTTTACCATAAAATAACAACAATGTAAAAATATTACACTTCTTGTTTATTGATCGGATATGTTTACATCTAATACAAGCTTTATACACGAGTGATCATTTGAGTAATATAAAATCTTAAGCTACACTTCCTAAATAAAATCTTTTTAGTGGTTTACATTAATGAGACATTCATCACTTCTTCATTATTCTACTTTAACTTGGGTTCACTTTACACAATTTTTTTTTTAATAAATTTAATCAACAAATTAATAATATTATCCCATGTCATATTTATTTTGTTATTTTAAAATGCAAGTTGTATTGTACTTGATACTTGTCTTCATACTAAGGGTAAAATTGGGTGCAAACTTCTTTCACTTCAATTTTTTGCACTTCAACAAGTACATCTTTCATAAACAACAACAAATTTCAGGTCAACATATTACTCTATCTATTCTTTCTTCTTTCTACAATTTAGTTCTCTCCTTTACTCAAACTGATCACATCACTTTGTATGTAAATAATTGAGATGGGGCATATATCATGTCACACAAAAATATACATTGTGCAACAGTTAAACTTACACCTTCAAGAGTCCTACATTATGCACCTTGATTAAATTGACTCTATGACATGGGTCCTACCTTGCATAATAGTTAAAATGAAACCTTCATGGGTCCTACCTTAGATTACAGTTAAAATGAAACCTTCACGAGTTCTATACAATATAATGCTTAAAATGATTCCACCGTAGATCCTACACCAATTATATTGATTATGGCTTGAATCCTTCATTTGGGTCAACTTGGTAACAACTCCATGACTCTCACATAAAATACTCAATCTATTATGGACATGGTTTCATGGAGGCTAAGCCAATTACATCTCCATGACTCCTAGCTACATTTGTGAGATGAGATAGAATTCTTTAGACTTGTGTATATTGTTTATGGTGATAATTTTATTGTATACACTAATATTCTTTTTGTGTAATTCAAGGAATTGAAAATATTGATTGAGAAAAGACACAAGAAATAATTTTTTTTGTATCATTTGTATTCATTATAGCATTGCAATTACTCTTTATACTTAATCTACATAATTTACTTTACCTCACATGCACATTAAAGTGAAGGCAGAAAGTAGAGATTAAAGATTCCTACTTAATACTTTTCCCTCTCATTTAACACCTACTCATAGTCCCTTAACTCTAAAGAACATGACAACGATCTTTTATGATCATATGACACATAGATTGTCACTAATTCCACGATTCACTTCACATCTATCCCTTTTAGACCTAAACAAACCAATTTAATTCTAATACAAATCATCCATCCAACATATCATAATACCATTACAATCATACATGACACCACTACTATTATATATGACAAAATGGTCATACAAGATGTACTAGTATAACAAAAAACACTACTAAAATCATATGAATGAATAAAACTACACCAATAAAAACATAATAAATGTACAATAAATAGAGAATCATATAAGATATTGAAGTTCATGGTGCAAGTTTCTAACCTAGTAGACTTGAAATTGGAACTAGAAGGGAACAATGTAAATTGTAGAAACTACTAAGTTTTGTAGAACTCTCTTCTTCTAGTTTCAACAAATATTGTTAGCACACCCGAAAGCAAAACTAAATTAAAACAATGCAAATTGTAGAAACTACTAAACTTTGTAGAACTCTCTTCTTCTATTTTCAAGAAATAACCTCTTCTCTCTCTAGTGTAGAATCTAAAAATGTATTTAAAGAATTGAAGACCATTTAGCACACATACTATCACTAATCCCACAATTCACTTCACATCTAACCCTTGTAGACTTAGAAAACCAATTTAATCCTAACACTAGTCATCCATCCAACCTACTAGAACACCATTGCAATCATACATGTGCATCCAACCTACTAGAACACCATTGCAATCATACATGTGACACTATAGTTAATACTATATATGACACCGTGGTCATACAAGATTCTAGCTTACTGTCAAAATATTATCTAAAACATATGAATACCTACAACTACACCAACAAAAATATAATAATATTCTCTTTATTATTTTTTCTTAATGTAAAAAGATTCAAAACCCCTTTAAAATATATTTTATCTTTTTAATAAACAACATAATAATGTCAATAAATAGAGAAGCATATAAATTAATAAAACTTAAATAAATAAACATATAAAATAATAAAATTTATGGTGCCAAGATTGTACAACTCTCCTCTTCTAATTTCAAGAAAGAACCTACTAGAATGGAACAATCCTTTGTACAACTCTCTTCTTCTAATTCCAAGAAAGAACCTCCTCTCTTTCTTTAGTGTAGAATCTAAGAAAATATTTTATCATACATTAGTTTAGATTCTAGGTTAAAACGAACACTTCATTATTATTTGATCTTTACATCTTGTTCTTGTCACACAAATGGTGGGCTAAAAGTTGGCTGTGGTATGTTCCCTTGTAGCCAATGCACAAGCTCAAACACAACCCACTTCCGAAATTTGGGCCCTTTTATTACCTGAGACAAAATTTGAAGGTAGAAATTCTGGTTAAAGGGCGGATAAAGTTAGTGAAATTTGTGTCATGCATGGGATGTGGGCGTGGCAAACAGATTATCTGCGACGCCTTGGCAAAAAAGAAAGTAAAGATCAAGAATATATGCCTATTCCACCTGCCAGAAGCAGGCAAGATGATACTGTGTCGTGGCAGTTAACTGAATATAGATGGACTAAGACCGGGGCGGGTGGCAGTTTGTTGTGGTTAACGTTAATGTCCATTAAAATTTCATGCAGATTCCCTCTCTCTTGTTTTCGTCCTTCAATTCCATGAGATAGATATATAAATGGCGGGTGCGGTGAAAAAAAGGCAGCTTTCTGTTGGGTGTTGGCTGGTTATTGCCAAGAAGTTTGAGTGACTGCCGGCCGACATACATGCATAACAAGCGTCGACACTCGTCGCATGCAGCCAAGCCATCAGTCTCCCCTTGACACGCACCCAAGAAGCACCTTTCTACTTAGTTTCTTGTTTTGCCCGGGTATTAATCATGGACTTGTTTTTCTATTTTTGTTTCAATCACATCAATGGATTCCAATAGCACGCTACATGTAAATACATGTGTCTCAGGATTTGGAGGATTGCAGGTTGCTTCAAATCATACTACAGACTGTCTACCGTTTTAGGGTTTTCTTTATTAATTTGTCCTCTTGTTTCATGTTTGATGGTATGCCCTGCTCTTGTGATTCAGTATTATAAACCAATGGCCTAGGGAAGTCTCTGCTTCAGTTGTGGATAAGTAATATTGCAGATGTTTGTGTAGTTTTTTTTTTGGTCTGTTTGGTGGGTTTTTTGTTTTGTGATTCTTGTGGCTTTTTGCTGTTGTCGCTCTATTGAGAAGCAGGTGAGTTTGGGATATGGGGGGTGAATCCAGCATGGCTACTGTGGAAAGTGGATTGGAAGCTTCTACAGAAAGTGAGAGTGAGCTTGTGAGAATCAGAGGAGCTCAGCTGTGTCTGATTGATGGGAAAGAGAGTGTCATATTGCAGAGTGGGGACTTTGCTTTACATGTTATAAAGCAGAATCAGTCCTCTCTGGCTGCTGTTGTGGGCTTGGTTGGAGATCTTCAATGGCCGGTGGGGAGGGATTCCCCTGCTATCATGGTGGGAAGCAAGAAATATGCTTTTGCATTGCCTGGGCTTCTTTATGGACTGCTCTTGCCTGGTAATACACCTGTGGAAGCTGAGCAGAGCTTGGAAGGTTTGTTGCAGCACTACTCCGCTTTTGAAACCCATTTGGAGGTTTCAGATGGTATGCTAACACATCTCTCTACTGCACTCTATATTTTGTCTTTTTGGCTGTCTCTAACCTTTAATAACATCTGCAATGCGAATCTATCAGTTACTGTGGGCAGTAAATAACATTCTGTAGATAATACCATATGGCCAGAATATAAAGTTTCTAGAACTGACACATTACTATTCATTCTGATTGTTAGGCTAAATATAAAATTGAAAAGATATCTGTTTGAACGTTCTACCTATGACACTGACTTTTTGTGACGTGTCTTGTATGATAAAACACTCCATGCCATCACTAATTAGATTTTGGGACTTTAAGGTAACTAAACCGCACTAAATATAGTTGGGCACATATTATAGCTAAATTCTGTCATTTTCTGTATAGCTAAATGTAGGATATTTCTTATAAGATCCAGTAGATCAGGTGGTCTATGCGACCGCTATGCAACACCAAATTTCACCCTTGTCACGTATGCAAGGTGTACAGGCGCTATTTGTGACAGTGGTTTGGTAAGAACATTTTTTTCTTTTGGAAAACCAAATCCCACCTGTTAAAAGGAGGACAGTCGTTGAGTTAAGGGTGCCATTATATGATCTGACTGTAGGTTCTATAACTAGTAGAATTCTGTTTTTGCCATTTAAGTTGGAAAATATTTATTTCTTTCTTTTATTTTTTTTCTTTGGATCTTTTGACCAACCTGCTTTTTGCACGAACTATCTTGGGTGGACTACCAGTCGATCTCTTTGGCTTAGTCTCTATATTTTGGGTGGTCTAATTAGTCTGCAAAATTCATCCCTTACAGAATTCTGGCCTCATCCTTTAGAGCTTTCGGCATTTGCATTCAATAAGAAGAGTTGTCCTTAATAGGTTCTTTGCCATTTGAGTATTGTGGCATGAGACGGTCCATCTATGGTTCATGTAGAATCAGTTGTGTATGTTTTTGAATCGATCTAGTGTTCAAAAGATTTTTCGATTTATGTAGTTTTCAAAGAAAGATTGTTTCTATCGATATTTCATCTAGAATGTTTTGAATCGAGTGAATATGAATCCATGATATTGTTTTTGGAATCAGTTGTGTATGTTTTTTTATTGACGTTCCATCTAGAATTCATAATATTGTTTTTGGAATCAGCTGTATGTCTTCCTAAATCCATCAGAAAGAGGAGAGAGATTCAAAATCAGCCGTATGTCTTCCTAAATCCATCAGAAAGAGGAGAGAGATTCAAAATAGTTGTGTATTTGATGGTTCCTACAGTATTCAAAAAATTGTTTCTAGAATTAGCTGTTTATCATAATAATGTTTTTGGAATCAGTTGTGTATGTTGTTATATCGACGTTTCATCTAGAATTTATTATATTATTTTTGGAATTTTCGGAATCAGGTGTGTATGTTTTTGAATCGACGTTTCATTTAGAATTCATAATATTATTTTTGAAATCAACTGTTTATCTTTTTAAATCCATCTTAAATCCATCTATCAGAAAGAGGAGAGTAATTTGAGACAGTTGTGTATTTGATGGTTCATCTAATATTCAAAAAATTGTTTCTAAAATTAGCTGTTTTAATTTTCTCTAAATCTAAGAGAGAAGAGAGGAGTGGTCTGAAAGGTTGATTATATATATATAGCTGATTTAAAAAAAAATCTTTTCATGTAAAATTTTCTTAGAATTAATTCTCTCTGCAAACTTTTCATGTAAACTTTTATTTTTTCTTTCTTAGAATTAGTTGTCTAAAAAGTTGATTGTATATATTAGCTGTTTATCTTTCTCTGAATCTATTAGGGAAGAGAGTTCTGATTCGTTAGACTATATATACAACTGATTCGTTAGAAACAATCTTTTGAATTACTTAAAATAATTTTGATGGTTGATTCGTTAGACTATATATACAACTGATTCCGAAACAATCTTTTGAATTACTTAAAAATAATTTTGATGGTTAATTCGTTAATGGCAGGTGAAACAGGGTGGTTGCTGCAAGTAAAGCAAGAAGCCGCGGATTACTGGACAGCGGTGGCGCCGCAAGTAGAAAAAATCAGCGCAAAGATAGCCCAAAAATTAAGCGCCGCTTCCTCACCCACTTGGAGAGACCCCGAAGCCTGGTGCATAGGATCCGCCGCGACGCCCGCCGGAGGCGTTACAGACGAGGACGACAATACAACGGCGCCACCTGTAACAGCCGGTGGAAATGACAAGGGCGTGAGCCCGCGCATGCTGAAGCGAATCCAACGTGCCCGACGGATGTCAGCGGTAGCGAAGCTTCTCTCCAAAACACTTCTCAGAGGCGCCATCAACGCCAACCGTCACGTCGCCGGTCAGCCACCCGGCAGTTCGGTTTCAGTGTCCGCATTGTCTCCTCCTGTGGCGGACATCACGCTTGCCAGCGTGGATGCCTTTACAAAGGTGGTCGAAGCCGTTGAGACAGCTGGCCGGAGCCTATTCGAGCTAGCCGATTTCAAATCCCACAACAAAGTCGAACAACTGAATTCTCCTCAGCAGCGCGAGTTCGCCTCGTTTCCGGACGCCCTGTGGACGCTGAACAAGTGTGGACTCCGCCTTCTCCTGCGTGCCACCGCAGTCTCTGCCGTTATACACGTGGCACGCGGAATCGGTGCCTCGAACTTTGCGCCTGCGCAGTCATCGCCGCAGTCTGTTCTGTCCGAGCAGGCGAGTGACACGCCCTCGGAGGATCTGCACAAGGACAACTATGCGCTTGGACTCAATTTCATGAGTGCGGATTCTCTCTGTTCGCCGCCTTCGTCGACACGTGTCCCGCACGGCCCTAACAGTCCCTTTCAGCAATACAGCAAGCCTGCGGATACTCCGTTCCATTTTCCTCTCGGATTCGATACTACCAACACCGCTCATCAGGCGTGATAAATGACCTTGAGCTTAACACTGGGGCGGAATCTGTAACTTGTTTTTAATCGTTTTCACAAGGCAGGGGGGAAAAGAAAAAAATAGATAGGGAGCAGAGAAGTTTCACACAGGTTTTTCTATGTGATTGATGAAAAATTGATCATATTTAACCGTCTATATTGTCTTTTTCATTTGATGATTTTTTTGGCTTTTGTTATTCCCTAATAAAAAGAGGGCCCGCTCAACTCTGACTGCAAACGGCTTACGTACTCCCAACCGCTACACCATAAGCAGCTTAATTTAGGGATAAATCCGGTCAAATTAATAAACAAATTAGTATTGTAGGTTGTTTGATTTGTCAAATATTAGGACATTGTTCTACTATGTGAAACTATATTAAAAAGACTACGTAACAATTTAATTACAACTGATAGAAAACAGGGATAAAACTTTGTTGAAAATATATAAATATCCGCAGTTGAATCTAAAAGCTTTCTCTCAAATCAAAACGACGTCATAGAGTGAAAATTTATACCTTATATCAACAATATAAAATTACAACTATATATAATTACAACTTATAGAAAATATAACATGTTACAAGTTAGGGGGATAAAACCTTGTTGAAAATATAGTCCCTAAAACTTTGTTGAAAATATAGAAAATATAACATGTTAAGTTAAGGACAAGTTAAGGACAAGGGTGAAAACTTATACCTTATATCAACAATATAAAATTACAACTATATATAATTACAACTTATAGAAAATATAACATGTTAAGTTAAGGACAAGTTAAGGACAAGGGTGAAAACTTATACCTTATATCAACAATATAAAATTACAACTATATAAAATTACAACTTATAGAAAATATAACATGTTACAAGTTAGGGGGATAAAACCTTGTTGAAAATATAGTCCCTAAAACTTTGTTGAAAATATAGAAAATATAACATGTTAAGTTAAGGACAAGTTAAGGACAAGGGTGAAAACTTATACCTTATATCAACAATATAAAATTACAACTATATATAATTACAACTTATAGAAAATATAACATGTTACAAGTTAGGGGGATAAAACCTTGTTGAAAATATAAATATCCACAGTTGAATCCAAAAGCTTTTTCTCAAATCAAAACGACGTCATAGACCAAAAAATTATAACTTATATCTTATACCATCAATATAAATATATTTTAATATTGTAATTGAATTATAGATAAACAACAAAAATTTTCTTTCCATGATCTTAACTATTGACTTCTTCTAATAGTATATTTTTCCACCCCTATTTTGTTATCCCACCTTTTACCCTACCCCAACCACTTCCATGTCCACCATTATTACATCCCTACCACAACCACCAAGTATTATTACATTATGGGTAGTGCTTACCTTTACCATCCCTCCTTTTACCTTCACTATTATTACATTATATTACATTATAAGTAGCTCTTATCTTTACCATCCCTCCTTTTACCTTTATTTTTATTAAAAAGACTACGTAACAATTTAATTACAACTGATAGAAAATGTTACAAGTTAGTAACATATAGCATGTTACAAGTAACATGTTAGGGACCAGGATAAATAAATATCCGTAAACTTATACTTTATACCAACAATATAAAATTACAACTATATATAATATAACATGTTACAAGTTAGGGGGATAAAACCTTGTTGAAAATATAGTCCCTAAAACCTTGTTGAAAATATAGTTTCTAAAACCTTGTTGAAAATATAAATATCTACAGTTGAATCCAAAAGTTTTTTCTCAAATCAAAATAATGCCATAGACCAAAAACTTATAACTTATACCAACAATATAAATATATTTTAATATTGTAGATGAACAATAAAAGTTTCCTTTCCATGATCTTTAACTATTGACTTTTTCTAATAGTGTATTCTTCCACCCCTATTTTGTTATCCCACCTTTTACCCTACCCCTACCCCTACCCCTACCCCTACCCCTACCCCTTCCATGGCCACCATTATTACATCCCTACCACAACCACTAGGTATTATTACATTATGCGTAGTGCTTACCTTTACCATCCCTCCTTTTACCTTCACTATTATTACATTATAGGTAGCTCTTATCTTTACCATCCCTCCTTTTACCTTATCTTTATTTTTATTGACATTGTACCTCATTATAGTTTACCTATGTTCCACTCACATCTTATCGTTCCATTCACATTATCACTAATACCTTCACTTATATGTCCCATGCCATACCTCCTTCCATACTATATCTCTCACCTAATGAGTAAACCTCCTTCTTATAATGTGATTCATCTATCCATGGAAATATTTTCACTCTTTAGCTTATAACCTCACAACACTTCCTCTTCACTCTTTACCTCATAACCTTGCTACACTTCCTCTTCACTCTTTACCTCATAACCTTGCTACACTTCCTCTATTATTTTCACATGGCCTTAACACTCCTTGTTTCTATCTCATAACCTTGCTACACTTCCTCTATTGTTTGCACATGTCCTTAACACTCCTTGTTTTTACCTCTTTGACCACATCTTCACTCTTTACCTCATAACCTCACTTGTTCACATATCCCTAACATTATCTTTGTTTCTATCTCTACTTTCGGTACAACATTATAAAAGTGGTTCATTTTAAGAGACAAGTTAGTTACAATAACAAGGATTCTATCATATACATTCCTCCGCATCACACTCATTAGCAATGAGCATTCAAGATTATTATACATACGTTGCATGTTGGTTTTGTGGCAGATTCAAATGTTCATCTACATGCATTGGATTTTAAGAACTTAACCAAGTAATTTCCATACTTTTAACATTGAATTATGTTATTCAATGTTTTTTCTCTTTACCAAATTAGGTTATATATGATGCTTTAATAACTTAGCTACAACACTTCAAAAATAATTTCATATAAATATGGGTTTTGAATATTATTGTGAGTTATTTCATGCACATAATGGAGTACTATGATTATTAATGATTATGTTATTTGTTTCCATGCAAATTAAAACATCATTTTAATAATGAAAAACTTCAAACTATGTTTTTTAAGGACTACTTCCTATTATTAAGAATAATAATAATCATTTGAACGTATACTTTAGAATACGTGTACAAAACTTCAAACTATGTTTCTTGAAGGACTACTTCCTATCATTAAGAATAATAATAATCATTTGAAAAATTTCATATACTTTAGAATACATGTACACAACATTTGAAAAATCTTGAGGCCAAACTATTAGCACACAATATACTTGAATATGGCTCTTCATCTCAATCCTACTTCCTATTATTAAGAATAATAATAATCATTTGAACAATTTTCTATACTTTAGAATGCATGTCCACAACATTAAAAAAATATTGAGGCCAAAATATTAGCACACAATACACTTGAATATGGATTTTCATCTCAAACCACTAACTTGTCCAAGTTTTAAAAATCAAATATGCAAGGGGTGTCAAACACCTCTATTTTTTCTTCAGGTTAAAAGAAAATGCTTGTCCAAAGTTCATAAAATTATGAGAATCTTTAGAAGATGTGATATAGTTTATTAAACATTGGTTTGATATTCTTCCTTGTATACATCCATTTAAAAATTAAAATAAGCTTCTAAGAATATGACCAAATATTTTGTAATATCCAAAGTTCCATACATATTTTTTTCTAAGCATAAAGTACAAGATTACATAAGTAACACCATAATATTCCATACATACTTAAAAAATATGTATGTATCTCAAGCATAAAGTATAAGATTACATAAGTAATGTCCATAATCTAAATTGAAGGTGTCAACGATAATTGAATTTATAGAGTCAAAGCGCATACTACACAATCATATATGTTTATCAAGTATAAAGTATAATATCTCATAGGTAATCACATAGTCTAGGTTGAAGGTGTCAATGATAAATCCTTCAATTGCAACTCAGGTAATTGGCAATTTACATTAATCCCTTTTATAATTGTAAAAAAATGAGACAAATGATACCATTGTTGTAGATTACATACACATGGATATGCTATTATAAATAATTGTCATGTTGAATCTAATTATACTTCATTTACATGCTTTTTTTTCGATATAAATTAAAGCTATATCTTTCTCTTCTCTTTCTATGCCAATTATTACACAATTATAATGATGAGATATTATATACATATGGATATGCTATTATAAATAGTTGTCATGTTGAGTCTAATTATATCTCATTTACATGCCTTTTTATGATATATTAATTAAATCTATATCTTTCTCTTCTCTTTCTATTCCAATTATTATATTTCATAATGAGGAGATTCCATAAAGTAGTTATTATAATTCATTGTATATTTTTAAGAAGATAAAAAATTTAATTATTGAAGATATACCCATAGATGACATCAACCAATACAAATTTTATATGGAGCATCTTTTATTTCCTAATCATTTAGGACCATAGATTTTATAATGAGAAGATTCTACAAAGTAGTTATTATAGTTCATTGTGTATTTTTAAGAAGACAAATAATTTAATTATTGAAGATATACTCATAGATGACATCAACCAATACAAATTTTATATGGAGCATCTTTTATTTCCTAATCATTTAGGACCATAAACCTATGCCTATTTAGGAGAATCATTAAAAATGAATATTGGGACATTGATCTATACTTTTGGTTGTCTCACACTACTATAATAGTTATTCCTAAGGAAGTAGATGTACTATATCATGTTGTAACTACTTTTGACATATTTTCTCTTTTACTTGGTAGGCCTTGATTGAAATATTTAGGAGTTATACCTTTACTTATGCATTAATATTAATTCAGGGTGATCCCACAAAGTTGGTTTACAATTTCTGAGAGGAGCTGATTTTTGCTGAAATCGCATATTTTTATAAAATATAATGATTTAAGCCTTAAAAAGTTCCATTTGAAGGATTCCAATTGAAGAGGGTTTGATCAAACCACCTTAGATCAAACCCCCTTGGATAGAACCTCGCTAGTTTTAAACCATACCTATAAATAAGTCTCCTTTACACCAATCAAAATGCTGATAAAAAATCACTTTTGATTTGTCTTTTGGGGGATCAAATGAATTCATTTAAAATTTATTTCAAACGATTATGGTAGTCCTCAGAACGAGCTATCCAACGAATATAATTTTAATATGTTTTGGTTTCATTATGTATTTTTTTATAGTTTTATTAAACATAGGTTTTTCATTGAAAATGAAGGTCTTTGTTCTGCACATGTGGAAAAATAGTAGATTATCAATTTAAAAAAAAATATATAAGTGCACCAGATATTGAAGTCCTTGATCCAACAAAAAAAATAAAATTAAATTTTGATATATACAAAAAATGTTACATGTTATACGATCGCACTATGTCTGAATTGTAATTGGTTTGACTTCAAAACTTGATTAAAGAAAAAATATTCAATAAAAAACTATCTAACCAAGTGGAAGCACTAGATATCGAAGTTAAAAATCTAAATTCAAAAGAATTAGAATTTTATCCTTCATGGAAAAAAAATTTATGCATTATATGGTGTGCGCCACTTTTTAAAAATGTTGTTTTCTGAAAAAAAACCAGTTTTCATGGGAGATGGAACAAGAAGTGCAATCTGATTCCAAAAATTTTGAAAAATATATTTTTGGAATCTAAAGACAAAATATGACGAGACTCTAGTTTGCATTATCTTCAAATTTCTCACGGTTTAGCCGCTATAGGTGTCTGAATGTGAAGATTTAGTTAAAAATAATAATTTTAGTATTTAGTTTGACCAAAAATTGTAAACCATTATTGTGAGATAATGTGTAAAATTCATTCATGAAGAAAAAAGTCATCAAGATTAGTAGAGACATACTAATATATTTGTGGTCTTTGGGATACTTTATTTGGGATAGTTACATTTCTACTCCCAAGGAACCTTCATACATAATAAATATTTATGATGTATATCTAAATCAAATTCTCCAAGTGTCAAATAGAAAGAACAAAAAATTGTGGACTAATGGAAAAAACACTCCATAATTTGGAAAGCTTCTAGTTGAAAATTCTACAATGATTAAAAAAATGTTGATATCCTAAAGAACCTTCCATAAAAAATAATTATGAACTAAAGATTTAAGAAACAAAAAAGTCAAAAAAGTTAAAGCATAATACAAAAACTAGAATTCCATGTTTATAAGACAACATGAATACCAATGGTGTGCATCAAATGCAAAATATTTCTAATATGCCATGAATTTACTCAAGAAAAAAATTCTTAATGTGTCATCAACTAATAATACATTTGTAAAAAATATACATGATTATTAAGAAGAAACACATGTAATAAAAAATAAAAGTCACAAATAAAATAAATATAAGAAATAATGAAGAAAAATATGATGACATATGTTGGGATAATGATGATCATACAACTTGTACATTTGATGTTTCATGAACATCTTATAGATTAAATATATATAAAAAAATATTTCTAGTTTTCATTGTCTTTTACTTCTTTATACATGTTGAAAATTTGATTACACCTTATTTTTTATCCTTTTTACACATTATGTTTCATGCTTTGCCTTCCCCCACTTGGGGGACATTTTCTTTATTTTTTACTTGGAATGCTTGATTTTATGCTATTTTTATATCTTTCTTGTTCATTTGTATTCCTTTTCGCATCTTATTTATTCTTATGTTCACTCATTCTATCACATTCATTTTGCAATTTTCTTTGTTGCTTCATAATTTTATGACTGTAATGCATCATTATACGTATCTTTATTATAATGTTTTTTTTTGTTTTTGTTTTTGTTTTTTTTATTTCCATGGTTGATACTTACAATGAATATCATGCATTGATCACATGTTTATGATGTGTATATTTGCGATATTTATCACAATTTTATTACATGTTTATGATGCTTATGACTTATGATCCTTATCATGACATTATCTCTTGGTTAAATTGCCCCTATGTTCCTTTGCTCATGGCTTACATCCTATGTTTTCATATCATTCTTTAATTTCTATATCATCCTAGTACATAGGGATGCGAAAAGCTATACATGTATCTTGATTGTTTTATCATGGTTTTAGAACTATCTTTTTAGATTAGGGGGGATCTTACTTGGTTTGTACAACTATTAAAGACATTCATTTCAACATAGTTCACATTATAGAGTCATCTTAGAACATTTGGGCATCTTACTTGAATTTATAACATTCCTAAGAACATTTGGATTTGAAACACTAAAAATAATCAACATTTGCATCATAATTCACATCTAGGCCATTATATGCTTTCTTGTTGTTTGCCAACAATTTCTCAAGGATGTAAAGCTGTTCTTTCAAGGGGATCAACTAAGGATAATGAAAATTCCTATAATTTAGCAATTTTTTCAATGTGTTTCTAAATATTGGTCATTATTCCTTACATGTCAATAGATAGTAGGGACCATAATCAACGATATTAGAGTTTGGCGAAAAATAATTGACTCAAAAATAAAATTTGTGTTGCAAAAGATCGATCTCAAGCCATGTAACCAGTCAGAAACCCTAGATCAGACATGCAAACCTAAACACCTTCCACAAAATAGAAAACATAAAAAAAGCAGATTTTTGCATGGAATGTGCAAATTGATATTATTCAGAATTTAGATATTACAATAAGAGAATTTTTTTATAAAAACAATGTATGCAACCCTAATGTTGACCTAAAAATAGCTCAACTAAATAAAGCTTACTTATTAATTAAGTAAACTAATTATTACCTAAGCAAAACCTAAGTAAAGTTATGCAAGTGTAATTAGATATTAATTACACTAACACCCCCCATAAGTGCAACTTAGGGAGACTAAATAAGAATGCACCTAAAACTAAGATGAACGCAAGAAAGCATGAATGGGTCCCGACAACTAGGCCTGATTAGGTACCCATGTACAAATGCAAGAATGAGGTAAAGAAGGAAAACCCAATGGGACAACCCCCCCTACAATGAGATGACTACTGCAAAGAAGCACTGGAAGAACACTGTGGAGTAACACTAGAACCACAATCTGGGAAGCAAGGAAAGATACTTCTATCTATAAGAAACCATATTGGAATCATAATGATGCAACAACAGACCCGATGCCATAGAACACTCAAAAACACCAAACGGGAACAACCCTAGAATCCATAAAGCAATAGTAGATGATAGAATGATGAAAATCAAAGTGCATGCACACTCTAATCAGATTATTATGCAAGAAACCCCCTCGATGGAACTTTATATCAGTTCATTTATTACAATACCCAATGATTGTAAAAGAAGATAATGCCTAAATATGTATAAATAGAAAATAAAAATAGACCTCTAATATGTGTAGAGTATTGGACCAGATTTCCAATTCCACAAGAATGGCGAAAAAAAGGATCACCGAGTCAAAAGATATGCCCTCCGGAGTGAAAAACACAAGTTTTGAGTTCAAGGACCTGAAAAATAAAACTAGAGAAAAATTAAAAAAAACTACCTTCACCACTGGATCGGCGTCAAAATCAACTTTCCAACGGTATCTTGTTTCTGAAAAAAGGACACCGTACGCAAAAGTTACGCCCGATTTTGTAAAAGTGGTCCAATTTGGCCAATAAGGCCTGCAGGCAGCCTAGGGGGCTAAAAAAAATTCGGCCCCTGGTCCTGTGCGTGACCAAGGGTTGGCAGATAGGGGGTTGGGGCAGAGCCCCTGGTCACCCATGTGACCACATGGAGTGCTAGGAGGCCGGGTGGGGGCTGGGCGCATAGCGCCCGGTCCCCCATAGGACCGCGACCTCGTGTTAAGGGCCCGCGGGGGCTGAGCCCCACCCGGTGGCGAGCAGGTGGCTGCCTAGTGGTGTGGACCTTTACACTAGGAGCGCAGTGCCTGCATCCCAAAAAATGCATTTTTTTGATTTTTTTTTCGAAAATCGTGCCTTAGAGTGCATGCTGGGGAGGCCGTACGAACTTCATGACAATTTTTATTTGCCTTCCGGATCAACTTCGCTAAAATCGATGAAACAAAGGGTGATCTTAGGGTTTTGGGGCACTGCGAATGCAATGGCAGTGTCCGTTTTGCTCCAAAATGCTCCGAAAAATAGGCTACCTCTAGAGCTTGCAAAAAATCACCGAGCTTGAAACCCCTCACAAATTTCTTCAACGATGATGAAAATCAGAAAAATAAAATTCATTCCTGACTTTTTCCAGTGCTCTGAATCCAATGATGAAGCCCAATCTGATCCAGGATGCTGCATAAATAAACTCAAGGCATGATACCCTCGAGGAACCCCAAACGAACTCTACAATGAATTTCTCCAGAATTTGAGAAGGGGCCGCATGTCAAGGCTCTGATACCATGTTAGAAACCAAAGATCAGACATGCAAACCTAAACACCTTCGGCAAAAGAGAAAACATCAAAAAAGCAGAGCTTTGGATGGAATGTGCAAATTGATATTATTCAGAATTTAGATATTACAATAAGAGAATTGCTTTATAAAAGCAATGCATGCAACCCTAATGTTGACCTAAAAATAGCTCAACTAAATAAAACTTACTTATTAATTAAGTAAACTAATTATTACCTAGGCAAAACCTAAGTAAAGTTATGCAAGTGTAATTAAATATTAATTACACTAACATAACCAACCCATAGAGAGTTTTAAGTCTATACATGTCTTAAAACAATTCATTTTAATGAAATATTTTTTAATACTTAGAAAATTAATTTGACATATTTTCAACACCATTCCATCTTCAAGTGAAAAATTCAATACACATTTTATTTATTAAAGTGACATTTATTCACTTAACTCTAGTCTAGATTGAAATTAAATGTGTTTTATCACTTATATTTATTTGATTAACTTAAATTAATGTAAAAAAAAATGTTTTACCTTTATTTTGTATGATTGTATATATATTTTTAGTTATTTTAATAAGTATAGATATATTAACATATCTATCTTAAAAATGCAACTATTTTTTTTACTTAAGAGTTATTTTTTTTTACTTTAGAATTAATTAATTTAATTCTTAATTAAAAATTATATTATTTTATCTACATTCTTTACTTTTGAAAATTTACCATTCATTATTTGAATATGTTTTTTATTTTGATTTTATTTTGTAAAGTATTATATTTAATTATGTTTTAAATTTTTACATCGAGAGACGTTTTACAATGTCATTAAGGCGTGTTCATAAAAACTCTACCTTAAATCAAGGAGAGTTCTTGAAATCATTACCCTTCATTTTTTTTTAATATAAATTTGAATATATTTAAAATAAATATTAAAAAATAAAACATATATCCTAAAACCCTCACCGTCCACTGAAATCTTTGTAAATATAATTTTTTGTTTGCATGCGTGATAAGAGAACAATTGGATAGAGTGGTGCAGGAATATTGGAGGGTGTATGGACATGCAAAACTAATAACTGTCTTTCAGTTCATCATTTTTTTAATAGTTTAGAATTCTTGAAATTTGGATTGTTTACACAAATAGTTTGCATCAATTTCTAAACCACTCTAAACTTGGGCATCGTTGATAGCCAAAAGAAATACCATTGTTGGACGAAATCATTCATTTGTGAGAAAACATGAGTCAAACTGTTGTATTAGTCCAAGCCCAACAACAATTCACACACCAGTAACAGCCTAAGGTGAGAAAGGAGCATCATCAAAATCATTTAGAGACTATGAATATGATTTGTGGATTTCTTGCCTCTTTTCCATGCACATTTTTTTTAATTTGTTTCTGCAACATTCTATTCATACCTGCATCTCTATGAGTATTTAGGGTTTCAGTAATTTTTTTTTACAATTTAAGTATGGTCATTTTCTCATAGGTTGAACACAAGGAAAGGGAAGGAAGTAGCAACATAGCCGTAGAGGTGTTTTACTACTTTTATAAATGGGTTAAGGGTTCAAAATTCAATGGTTTTGTAGCTATATCTTCTACAAACTTAAAAAGTCCAGGTTTGAATTTAAATCTTCGTCTGCATTTAGTAATGCTTAGATGTTTCAATATTATTTGCATTTGCATTTGTATTTAAATTCAACAAGTTTTTGAGAAATCTTTTCTGGTGGAAGATAGTAAATAACATGTTTTTGGGTATTTTCTTCTTTTTCTTTTGGAATTCAATGTAATTCGCATTTGAATATGGTATTTTTTGTTGTTTTGTTTCAAATGTTCCTGTCACTGGATTGATATTGAGAAAGCATGAAATTGCAACAAATCTATTTTCATGTTTGCTATTCAATGAATTGGAGGCATTCAACCCAAGAGACCAACTTGCATTTTCTAATGTCTAAGATATGATGAGCCCAAAGCCTATGCTAAGTATGTTCAAGGTTGGTGTGTTCGACTCAATCACTTCTGAATATCATCATAATATTCTTGTTAAGAAAGAAAACATGACAAACAATTTAGCAGATACCCATTTGTAAGAGTTTGTATTATCTTTGGGCCAAAAATGAACTATCAAAATTAGTTGAACATAATGTGGGATGTAAGTCCTACTTATTGATTAACATGAAAATAAATTCAAATGGTAACATTTTTATTTTCAACTAAAGTCACTATTGGATAAAATAAGGCTCATTTGAAATTTTAAGGAGTCTATTTAAAAGTCATGTTGCATAGACAAAGGGGATTTATTAGAACATAATATAGAGTAAACACTATAGTACTTTTGGTAGTGGTCAATGAGAAGATTCTACAAGAATTGTTTCTACTAGTGTTGTGAGGCGTCAAGCAGTTGATATATCTTCATTGAGGCATGTCAATCAAACAATATATCTTCTAACTACTAGTGCACATGAAAGTATTTTCAGAAATATCAAAACAATTGCCGAGTGTCTTGCTGATGAACTAATAAATGTTGCAAAGGGTTCTTCAAACAGGTAATGTATTGGTAATCCAATTAATTGGAGAAAATGCCAAAAATTACCCATTTTTTTATAGGTTTGATGATTCAAATAGCTTCTAATTTTTCTTTGTTTGCATTTGCAACTATGCAATTAAAAAGAAGGATGAGATTGAATGTGTTGCTAAGGCAAAACGTTGATCATTTTTTTGTCACTTTTTTTAGAAGAAACATATCTTATATTTTTTGTTAGTTATATGTCTGATTTTTTGTGATGAGTAATAGGGGCCAATGTAATCAAGGCGTCACCATTGTGAAATTCTTTGTTGAGTTTAATTTCTAAGTTTGAATCATAATAACGAAAATTATATAATTTGTAGCAATAAACTAAATCGTTTATTTGCTGGGCGAGGTTTGGAGTACTTTGAGCTATTTGAGAAATGGTAATTTTGGGTTGTTTAAAGATTACATCTGAACTTTCATTAGCAGGTCTAGTACCTACATTGAGAAAACCAGTAAAAGTCTTACTAATTGGTGCATGACTTGCCTTACATTATATTATTTGTCATTCATGTTAGAAGGAATAGTGTAGATAAGATATTTTCTAAAAATGAGATTTATTTTCAAATAGAGATAGGTAGAGGAGGGAGAGAGAGAAGATGGGGAAGACAAAGATTTATGTAGAGAGGGAGAGGGAGAGGGAGAGATAGAGGCTGATATAGGGAGATAAAAATGGATAGGAAAAGAGATAAGGAGATAGATAGATAAGGAGATATACATAGAGAATGATATGGATAGAAAGAGATAAAGAGATGAGTGAGAAATAAAGACAAAGATGTAAAGTAGAGGACATGGAGGGATAGATGGAGTGAATAAGATAGAGAGGGAGACATTTCTAGAGATAGGGAGACAAATGGATGGGTAGAGAGGGAGACATTTCTAGGGATGGAAGGGGAGATAAGAATATAGAGGTAGAGATGAATATAGAGTGAGAGAGAAAGAGTGAGACAAATAGATAGAGGTAGAGATGAATATAGAACAAGAGAGGAAGAGGGAAAAAAATAGATAAAGATAGAGGGAGAAATAAAGATAGAGAGAGATAGGGAGATAGAGGGAGAGAGATAGAGAGTGATAGATAGAGGAAGACATAAAGAGATAAGGAGCAAGAGACAAATATAAGGTAATTTAAACACAAAGTTGTGTCACACTTTATAAAGGAAACAACCAACACTGATCCAACTTTTAAACTTGAATCACTAAAAAGTGACATATATGTTTTAAATTTTGAAATGATGTAAACTAGTAAAATATGTATTTTTTAGTATATTTTATGTTTGTATTTTAAAAAATATATAAAAAATATTTTAAAATAGTTTTTAATAAATTAACACTATAGTTTAGTTGCTATAAAATGTTGAAAATTGAGGTTGCATGACACGTCAAACTTTTTATAGTAATTTTTATTGTTTTTCTTTCAATTTTTTTGTGTGTATTTATAACTTGAAACTTTATTGCATGGATATATTTTTTCCAATTTTGATAAATACATATTTTTAAATAAATATTTAAATGTGCGTGAATTAAAAAAATAATTATTTCCATTGGACGTCAACTTTCATATTAAATATTTATCTAAAATGAAAAAAAAATTATACCATCTTGAAATAGATTATTTTATTTAGTTCATCATATTTTTTCCAATTTTTTAATAAGTTCTAGTATTTCTCCTTAGCATGGTAATCAACCTAATATTTTGTGCTGATAACATACTTTTAGTAATACAATAAAATATAATATAAATAATAATTAAATTATTAAAAAAAATATATTTTTGAAAACTACACTTATGGATCTATAAAAAAATATTTTTTTATATATAAAAAAAAATGTTATTTATGTACATTAGTAAGAGTTATTGAAACTTCAAGTTTTTCAAATAATTTTATTTTTTTGGTAAATTGGATTCAAAGTGGTGCTCCATATATTTTTAGCTAACAATTTTAGTTGAAAAAGTTGTGGAAGTATCTAACTTAGCTAAAATGAATCTTACTAGATCATATGTTTGACTAAAATTGATTTTTAGTTAGAAATACTTAAATTCAGTTGTGCTAATAAGTTGGTTGAAAGTGTGACACAACTTTGTGTTTTAACCTGATAGTGAGAGATATATGATGACATAGAGTGATAAAGATAGCGATATAAGGAGATATAGAGCGGGGGAGAGGGAGAGAGATAAAAATAGAAAAATAGAGAGAAGTAGAGAAAGACAAATAGAGATGGAGATGATGATAGAAATAGGGGGGTGATCCCACAATAGTGGTTTACAATTTTTGGCCAAACTAGACATTGAAATTATTATATTTAACTAAATCTTCACATTCGGGCACCTATAACGGCTAAACCGTGAGAAATTTGAAGATGATGCAAACTAGGGGTGATCCCACAATAGTGGTTTACAATTTTTGGCCAAACTGGACACTGCAATTATTATTTTTAACTAAATCTTCATATTTGGGCACCTATAGCGACTAAACCGTGAGGAATTTGAAGATGATAAAAACTAGAGTCTCATCACATTTTGTCCATAGATTCTAAAAATATATTTTTCAAAATTTTTGGAATTAGATTGCACTTTTTTTTCCATCTCCCATGAAAACTGGTTTTTTTCAAAAAAAAACATATTTAAAAAGTGACGCTCACCGTATACAACATAAATTTTTTTGTATAAAGGATAAAATTCTATTTTTTTCAAATTTAGACTTGTGACTACGATATCTAGCATTTGCATTTTGCTTCATAGTTTTTTATTGAATATTTTTTCCTTAATCAAGTTTTGAAATCAAACCAATTGCAATTCAAACATAGGCAGACTGTATACAACATAACGTTTTCTGTATGTATCGAAATTCAATTTTTTCTTTTTAATGGATCAAGAACATCAATACCTAGCCTCAACGTATTTAAAATTTTTTTTTTTGATAATCTGCGATTTTTCCACATGTGAAAAACAAAGAGTTTGAATTTTAGTGAAAAACCTATGTTTAATAAAACTAAAAAAACACATACATAATAAAACCAAAACATATTAAAATTTAATTTGTTGGATAGCTCGTTCTGAGGACTACCATCTTCCAGTTGGGTTTGTGAAGTATCGTCCATTTTCATCCTCAACCCGAGCTTCAAAGGGCATAATTCTGCTAAAATTTGGTGGAAGAGGGGGAGAAGGGCAAAAAAGGGGGGTTCGAGCAAACCCCCCTTCGAACGAATCCCCCTTCGCTCGAAAGGGTGAAGGGGGGTTCGTTCGAAGGGGGGTTCGCTCAAACCCCCCTTTTTTTTGAATTCCCCATAAGGGAATGTGGCATCACAGGGTTTGAGTGAACCCACCATGCAAAAGGGGGTTCGTTCGAACTAGGGGTTCAATCGAACCCCTCTTTTGGATTCCTACAAACCCTCTAGTTCGAACGAACCCTTTAAAACATGAAATTTTCAATGCGTGAGAATTTTCTCAAATTTCCTTCCTCATAATAATTGTACACCACTATTATGGGTTTACCCCTAGAGTCTCGTCACATTTTGTCTGTAGATTCTAACATATTTTTTTTCAAAATTTTTGGAATCAGATTGTACTTCTTTTTCCATCTCCCATGAAAACTGATTTTTTTTTTCATAAAACAACATTTTTAAAAAGTGACACACACTGTATAACGCATAAATTTTTTTCCATGAAGGATAAAATTCTAATTCTTTCCAATTTAGATTTGTAACTCCAATATCTAGTGCTTCCACTTGGTTAGATAGTTTTTTATTGAATATTTTTTCATTAATCAAGTTTCAAAGTCAAACCAATTACAATTCAGACATAGCGCGACCGTATAACACATAACTTTTTTTGTATATATCGAAATTCTTTTTTATTTTTTTTTGGATCAAGGACTTCAATATCTAGTGCACTCATATTTTTTTATTTTTATAATCTGCTATTTTTCCACAAGTGCAGAACAAAGACCTTCATTTTTGATGAAAAACCTATTTTAATAAAATAAAAAAACAAATACATAATATAGCCAAAACATATTAAAATTATATTCGTTGGATAGCTCGTTTCGAGGACTACCATAATCATTTAAAATAAATTTTAAATGAATTCATTTGATCCCCCAAAAGGTAAATCAAAATTAAATTTTTATCAACATTGTGATAGGTGTAAAGGAGACTTATTTATAGGTATGGTTTAAAACTAGCGAGGTTCTATCCAAGGGGGTTTGATCTAAGGTAGTTTGATCAAACCCTCTTCAATTGGAATCCTTAAAATGATTTTTTTTAAGGATTAAATCATTATTTTTTCTAAAAATATGCGATTTTAGCAAAAATCAGTTCCTCTCAGAAATTGTAAACCAGCTTTGTGGGATCACCTAAGGGGAGATAGATAGAGAGAGAGAGAGAGATGTGAAGATAAAGGGAGAGAGAGGTTGAGATATAAAGATAGATAGGGGAATAGGGAGATAGAAAGAGGGAGAAATGGGGAGAGATAGAGAGAGGGAGAGAGATAGGTAGAGGAGAGAGAGAAGATGGGGAAGAGGGAGATATATGTAGAGAGGGAGAGAGAAGAAGAGGGGGGAGAGGGAGAGAGATAAATAAATATAGGGTGATATAGAAAGATAGAGAGGGATAGGAAAAGAGATAAAGAGATAGGGAGATAGATAGATAGGGAGATATATGTAGAGAAGAATATGGATAGAAAGAGATAGAGAGATGAACGAGAAGGAGATCGAGTGAGAAATAAAGATAATGATATAGAGTATAAGAGATGGTGTGAATAAGACGGAGAATAAAGGAGAGAGGGAAAGAATATATATGTATATGAATGGAGATAGAAAAATAGATGTCTAGAGAGATATAGATAGAAAGAGATAGAGGTATAGATAGAGAGGGGGAGGGAGAGATATGGAGATAGAGATAGAGTGGGCAAGAGAGAGAGAAAGAAGGTAACAAAGATAAGTAATAGAGAAGTATAGATAGGTGAAAAATAGAGATAGAGATAGAGGTAGGGAAGGAGAAAGAGGGAGTGTATGTATATGAGAGAGAGATATGAAGAGGAATATATATTTATAAATAGATAGAGTGAGGGAGAGGGGGGAGAGACATAGAGAGAGGAGAGAGAAGTAGAGAGAAATATAAAGAGGGAGTGATAAAGAAAGAGGGAGAGAAAGGGATAGAGATAGATATAACTTGAAAAATATAGAAGTGGTGATAGATAAACGTATAGAGATCAAGCGATGGAATGAGAGAGAAAGAGGGAGAGGGAGAAATAGAGATAGAAAGAGGGAGACAATGATATACATATATATAATTAAAAAACATTATAACTATAATTTTATGGTTTTTTGAAAATTATATAGTGATTTTTTTTCTATATTATGCTTAGTAAGTAGAATATTAAATTTAATATAATAATTTCTTTACATGGGTATGTGTAGGATCATCATGGAAAAAATAGGCCCTTAAGTGATGATAAAATTCAGAAAAACCAAAGTTAGACAAGTTGACGTAAATTTTTGAATAAGTTATCTATATTATTTCAAAAATATGTAAGAATAGAATCTGTAGCAAATTGAATGTAGTTTCTAAAATACTAGGTTTATTTAAAAAAATTAAAAATCTATTTGGTGAAAATTTGAAATTTCAATGGAGTAGTACTTAAATTCCAGGGAAAAAATAAGAAGTAGGTGTCTGTCTGACCACCTTAACCACAATAAAATGATAATATTTTAGATATAAGTAGAGGATTCATGTTCCAATGTAATGCATATTTTTTTGTATTTTTTTTCCAGGTAAATAATTAATTATGATTTTTTTATTACAACTTTTAAAAAAAAAAAAACTTGTATGTCTAACCACTTTAACTTGGTCAAAACTTCATGAAATTCATTTTTTTTTTAATCCTATAGTATGCAAATAATAAAATGTGATGCATGTTTCAGATTCAAAAAATGTGATACCGTTTGAAAGCTATAGATATTTTTCAATCAACCTGTCAATAAGGACTTTAGTCGTAATTCAAATAGAAAGTGAATAATAATTATTTA
Organism: Sequoiadendron giganteum; assembly: GCA_007115665.2. Taxonomy (NCBI): domain Eukaryota; kingdom Viridiplantae; phylum Streptophyta; class Pinopsida; order Cupressales; family Cupressaceae; genus Sequoiadendron; species Sequoiadendron giganteum. The sequence continues at coordinate 103,017,281 of CM021101.1, forward strand.
TTAAATTCAAAGTAAAGCATAATCTATATTGGTGGAAAGCTGAGAATCTCATTTAAAAACCTTTTTCGTTTCATCAATTTTGGGTAAAAAAAATGTCGTCAGCCACATGGGCCATCATATCACTTACATATCACCACTTTTTGGCCCATCATGATCCTGCACATACTCACATCCTCATAAATCAAAAAATATACAAAGGAGGTGATAGAGAAAAACACTAGAGAGGGGGTAGAGGTAGAGAGATGGAGATATGGTGGGAGGAAAAGGGAGTGTATGTATATAATATTTATATTTAGTAATATGCATCACATTTCATAAAATATATAATAATAAATATAAATTGAATATATAATAATAAATATAAATTGAATATATTTTCTAATAAATATAATATATATTTTTCAAAATAGATAAATATTAAAATTATAATATATTGAACTTTTTAATCATTTTTAATAAATATCTTATATTTAAAAAATAAATATTAAGCTTATAATATATTTAATTGGTAATATTTGTAAGAAGTTAAATTATATTTATATTTAATAATGTATAGTGTATAAAGATAGAGAGAGATATATGGTGAGATAAAGTGATATAAAGATGGAGATACAAGGATATATATAAATAGAGAGAGAGGGGGGGGAAGAGAGGGAAATGATATATATGTATAGGGATAGAGATATAGATAGAGAAATAGATGTAGCGAGATATAAATAGAAAGAGATAGAGTGAGAGAGAAAAAGAGATAAAGGTAGACGAAATGAGGTATAGATAGAGAGAGGGAAGGAGAGATAGGGAGATAGAGATAGAGGGGGAAAGAGAGAGAAAGAAGGTGATAGAGATATGTAATAGAGTGGTACATATAGGTGAAAAAATATAGAGATAAAGATAGAGGCAGGGAAGGAGCAATAAGAAGTGTGTGTATATGAGTGAGAGAGAGATATGGAGGGATATATATTTACAAAAATATAGAGAGGGAGGGACAAGGGGGAGAGAAATAGAGAGATCAAGAGAGATAAATAGAGAGAAATAGAAGAAGGGAGTTATAAAGAGAGAGGGAGAGATAGGGATAGAGATAGATATAACTTGAGAAATATAGAAGTGGTGTGAGAAAGATAGATAAAAATATAAAGAGGTAGAGATTGAATGAAAGAGAAAGAGGGAGAGGGAGAAATATAGATAGAAAGAGGGAGATGATGGGAGAGAGGGAGATGGAGAGATAAGAAGATAAAGATATAGGAATTGATATAGAGAAAGAGGAAGAGAGGAATATATAGAGGGGGCAAGAGTGAGAGATACATGTGGTGATAGAGAAAAACAGTAGACAGGGGGTGGAAGTAGAGAGATAGATATAGGGTGGGAGGAAAAGAGAGTGTATGTACATATAATATTTATATTCAATAATATGCATCATATTTCATAAAATATGTAATAATAAATATAAATTGAATATATTTATATAAAGATAGAGATAAAGAGATATATATGGTGAGATAGAGTGATATAAAGATATAGATATAAGGATATATAGAGAGACAAGGAGAGGGAGAGAGATAAAAAGAAAAATAGAGAGAAGTAGAGAAAGACAAATAGAGATGGAGAGGGAGATGGAAATAGGGAGAGAGAGATGAATAAGATAGAGAATCAAGAAGGGGGAGAGAGGTAAAGGATATCTATGTATAGGGATAGAGATATAGAAATAGACGTAGAGAGACAAACAAAAAGAGATAGAGAGAGGAGTGAGAGAGAGAAAGAGATAGAGGTAGACGTAATGAGGTATAGATAGAGAGGGGGAGTGTGAGATGGGGAGAAGAGATAGAGGGTGCAAGAGTGAGAGAGAAAGAAGGTGATAGAGATAAGTAATAGAGAGGTATAGATAGGTTGAAAGATAAAGAGATAGAGATAGAGGGTAAAAGAAAGAAGTTGGGTCCATGAAGAGGGCCCGAAGTTTCAGCCAAAAAAAATCTCATAAAAAATGCGTACACGTTATTAAAAAATGTGTATGCACTAAAAAAATATGTACGTGTTATATAACATGTACAAGTCATTTATTTAAAAATTAAATGCATTAATTTTTTAAATAATCAAGAAAATAAAGAATGTGTATGCATTTTATAACGCATACGCATTTTTGTAACACATACGTTTTTAAAATTTTGAATTCCAAACCCACATGCTACCTTGGTTTTAAGTTTGGGAAAAACTTGGCAACCTGACCCTTAGCCTTTGACCTGCAGCTAAAAAACTAAGGCAAGTTCAAGAGAAATGTCCAACTTTGCCAATATGGTTGATGAATTTTTTTTCTGGATCAATCTATAAAATTAAAACCCATTAGAGAACACAATTTATAGTTGCCAAATATATAATTGTTCTAAAGATTGGATTATATTTGTTATTTTTAATTAATTTCTAAGCAAACTAGTCCATAAATTTGAAATATCAGACTTTTTTTGGGTTAATTTTCTTGTATAAAAAATATATGACATCAATCTTCAGACAATTTTCTACACAATGATTTTTTTTTTTTAAAATGTTTAGTTTAGGTCCAATTATGTTGTCTGTACACGTTGATTTTTAAAAACAACAATTAAGGCCAATAAAAATTCAATTAAAAAAATATTCATAAAAAAATTATAAAAATATCCTCATCAATCTTCATGTTGTTAGCTATCTTTCTCCAAAAGGAATTAGCAAAATAATTTTATTTGGATCAAAAAGTGGTGTCCGTACATCCCTATCAAAATTCAATTTCTATCATCTAAATATTTGAATAAATTACGTATTTAGAAACTGGATTCAAAATTATAAATTTCATATTACTAATTTTTTTTTAAATTCATTGTGTAAGTGCCTCAAATTTTCAGTCCAAATGTGACAAATTTTGAAAAATAGAAAAAACACTTCCACTTTTTAAACTTTTTGTGGATCCAACTTTTTGCATCAGCCCTAAAGGTAGGGAAGGAGAAAGAAGAAGTGCGTGTGTATGAGTGAGAGAGAGATATGGAGAGGGATATATATTTACTAATACCTATAGAGAGGGAGGGAGAGGGGAGATAAATAGAGAAAGGAGAGAGAAGTAGAGAGAAATAGAAAGAGGGAGTGATAAAGAGAGAGAAATAGGGATAGAGATAGATATAACTTGGGAAATATAGAAGAGATGTGAGAAAGATAGATAAACATATAAAGAGGGGCCGATGGAATGAAAGAGAAAGAGAGGGAGATATATGGATAGAAAGGGGGAGACGATGAGAGAGGGAGAGGGAGAAATAGAGATAGCAAGAGGGAGACAATGAGATAGATTAAGCAATCAGTTTGCACAATTTGGTCTATTTCCTTCCATTTGTGATTTGGAAAGTCTAATAACCGAGCTTATGTGTATGTTTTCGTATAACAGAGTAAATGATGATGACACTCTTATTGTATATTATAATATAATTGAATGATATTAAATTATGATACAACTAATGAAAATATTATTACAAACACACACTATTAATATTATTGTCATTTGGATTCCTACAATTGATATCTCTCGACGGTTTCTATATAGACTATGTGAGAATAGATATGCTAATTTATATACATCACCATAATTCACAACTCTTGCTACTAAAACACCTTTCAACGTGAATTAGTTTTTTAAAATACCAACCAAATTAATTTTTTCGATTCGTTGAGTGATTATATTTTAATGATTTACTAAAAATCTGTTAATGAAGCGTGTTAGCAACAATACAATGGAAGGACCCATATATTGTTTGTTTTAGATAGCGTATTAAAAAACGATTGGCGTTTGGTATACCACTTTCAACTTAAGCTTAGTCTTTGAAAATAACGTAGGACACAACGGTCTTTCAAGATATATAAAGACATATATATGTTTGTTTATGTTTATGGTGGTAGTTCAACTAATATATATAAGTAGTTCAAGACAGCTTTATAGTTGTTCAACTCTACTTTATATATATAAAATAAGATTTCCTTGTCTGTTTTTATTCATTTCGAGTTTTTAATCCATCTCTTTCTTGTACACAACAAATTCTCATGGTCTGTGCCTTCTTCCACAGGTTTCAGAATTCTTCTCTGGGATTGATTTCTGATACAACTGGCAGACAAAATCTCCACATGATAAGCTCTTAAAGTGGGAGCATAAGCATATATTTATGCTATTCTGCCTATCTGTCTTAAAGGATAATATGTATTGACATAAGAAGAAGAGAAAAGAAATGGCGAGCCTTGTGTTGTTAGCATTGGAATTCTTGAGGAGTATGAGGAGCACCTCCACTGATATCTATTTTAATGGTGATGAATATCCATATGCAGATCATGGCTTAACATGTGACCACAAGCCCAACAAAAATGCAACGTTGAAAAGTATTACAGACGATTCAGTTCTTATGGAGGTTTCTCTCATTAATTTGTGGCCTTAGATTTCATAGAACAATATGATTTGTGTTCCTGTACCGCTTCTGTTGTTTGTCTTTGTTTTCGACTGTAATATAAGTTTCGACAACTTTATGGAGGATATGATTGAGATTAGATTCCACCTCAAGAGTCGTACATGCACGCAAAGTGCAGGCTATTTAAGCTCTATAGCTAGGAAAAGATTATGATTATTATAGTTGTGTCAATTATATCTAGTGTAGTATCCTTGAATGAAGGAGAAATTCATCCTATTTGCATTAAGGATTGGGCTCCTCTTCTACTACATGGTTGTTCTCTTAAACATCTCTTCTACCTGTTGAAGGAGAGGAGAAGGGGATTGATATGGTTTGAGCCATATTTGACTCTCATAAATCACTTGTCCACATTGGAGGCAAAGGATAAGGAGATGGTATGGTTTGAGTCATATTTGGCTCTCATAATGAGGCAAATGATGAGGCAAATGATGAGATTGGGATTGATATGGTTTGAGTTGTTTTTGAATCTTGTGTACATTTGAGGATGAGGAGATGGGGATTGATATGGTTTGTGTCGTAATCAACTCTCATAAGTCTCTTGTCCAAATTTGAGGATGAGGGGATTGGGATTGATATGGTTTGAGTCGTAATTGAATCTCATAAGTCTTATGTCCACATTTGAGGTAAAGGTCTTATGTTAATAATGTATTAATCTACGCTTGTGATCTCTGAGTGTTTTCAAAAGAAAAAAATATTTACTTTCAACTTTTTTGTTTATTATGGTTTTTCCTCTTTATACTTAAAGCTATTTTTCTATCTATTTGGTGATGTGGTGAGATGTGAACAATGAGCTAACTTGTTAGTGTTTCTATATTTATGTTTACGAGACTTGATGTTTTTGTAGATGTAAAAACTATATATTTTAAATATTAGTGTATATTTATTTTAGCAATTATTGGCAATAGATATGCTTTGGATTATTTTTTATGTTTTTGGAACTGAAACCTTCCTGAAAAACCATCATCTCACCAAAACATGATCCTTCTATTGTTACAAAAATCTTGACTTTCCCATGACATCTATTTTCTAGGCACTTAAGACACCAATTGTGCCAATCTAAAACGTCTTTTTCCCACTTAACAATTATCTTTTTTGCCAACCCTAATCCTAATTAGTTATTCAATGGTTAATTATTGCCTAAACATGTTTATTTAAGGAAAATTTTCCAAAAATCATTAGGGGAAATTTACATAAAAAATGGGCCTCCTAAGGAACTCTAAAAAAGAAAAATTATCTCATATAATACAAATTATTTAAATATAAAAAATATAAATTACTTAACTACATGAGTTAAGTGGGGACACACGTTTCTATTATAATTCCTTAAAAAACTGAAGTCAATGATTTTTTAAAAGTGGTAACATATATTTCTATTATAATTTATTAAAAAACTCAAGTTCACTTTCTTCATTATTTATTTTTTATTCAAAAAGTTTGGTAACTTATATTTTTATTATAATTTATTAAAAAAATCAAGTTCACTTTCTTTTCTTGATTATTTGTTTTTTTAAATTATTTGTTTTTATTTAAAAAGTGGCAAAGTAAAAATAACTTTAGATATTTTATTTTTTACTTAGTATTTTATATATATATATATATATGATTTTATAGATTTAGATTTATTAAAGAATAAAAATATTTTTTTGAAAATATAAAAATTTCTATAATAGAACTTAATAGAACTTAAGAATATAAATCTAAAAAACAAAAAGAATATTTTATATTTAGAAAGATGAATGAGATAGAATAAAAATATATTTTTTTAAAATATAAAAAATTAGCTTTTCTCTTAAAGAATAATTTTATTATATTTTAAATATAAAAATTAGCCTTTTTTTTAAACAATATCATTAGCTTTTTTCTTAAAGAATAAAAATATTTATTTGAAAATATATAAAAAAATATAATAGAACTTAAGAATATAAATTTAAAAAACAAAAAAAATATTAAAAATTTAATAAAATGAATGAGATAGAATAAAAATAGTTTTTTTAAAATATAAAAATTAGATTTTTTTTAAGAATATCATTAGCTTTTTTCTTAAAGAATAATATATTTGTTTGAAAATATAAAAATTTCTATAATAGAACTTAATAGAACTTAAGAATATAAATCTAAAAACCAAAAAAAATATTTTATATTTAGAAAGATGAATGAGATAGAATAAGATATGTAGAGTTAAATTAACCATCATTAGTTAAATCATAAGATTTTAGAAAGTTTTATTTTATAAAATAAATAATTTTATTTTTATTTTGGATGATGTCACCGTACAGGTTGATGTCATCTTTTAGTTGATTTTTGATAACTTAAAAAGCTAATGATGTCATCCTTAGGAGGCCCATTTTTTATGTAAATTTCCCCTAATGAAAATGATGCATCTCTCCATTCATCAATCCATTCTCTTCTTCATCTAACACTTTCCTCTTTTGAACATCTAGAGCATCTTGCTACATCTATCACCATTACTACAACACCACTAACACTCATAAGATCACACCCATGAGATTCATATATGCTTTTATGTTGAAACATGTAAACTATGGGCTTGACTAAGGGAAGCACCTAAGCATACCTTGGGCACAATATTTTCACTTCTTGCATTTAATAGGTCTGAAAGCATCAAACCTACTACTCTATTTATATAGCCTTGGTGTTTTTTCCTCCTACTTACAACATAAAAACACACTACAAACACTAAAACTAATGCTCCTCACATAGGAAAATAAACCCACTTAAACTTCTCTCCAACCATATTTACCAATACAATTTCTACATTGTCTTTTTTACTTCCACACCCATTATTAACACTTCCACTTTCCTCACTATACTTGCCTATCCTTTTATATTTTCTTGAACACATCTATAACTCACCTCCTTTACTTTTATCACATACATCCTCTTCTTCTCTTCTCTTATTTTATATTATATTCTAAATCACCCTACCTCTAACCCCCTTCTCCCTCACTTTCCCTCTTTACATCCCACCCACCCTTCTCATCCTTTTTCATTCCCTCTTCTTTATCTCTTCAACCTTTACACCATATCCCTTTCCTAAACATTTCTTCTACCATGTCCCTTCCCAAAGTACCCATTATTGAAGAATTCAACACCATTTTCTTCACCCCTATTGATGACAACTTTGATCATATGCTCAATATGATCACATTGAAAATAAAAAAACTCAACTTGTCACCTCAAAAATTCAAATATTATGTGAAGTGTGAAAATTATAAGATGGTGTTAACCCTTCTTACCTTGATGATGCTTTCCATACCTTTCTATTTTTCCACTCCAATGATATGGAAATGCTTCAAGGGATTGGTTATATTGTTAATGAGATTACACCATCTCCTATCCCATCTTCTTCAACCACATCCTCTTCTACTACTCTCTCTTCTTCCACCCCACCATTTTTTTCACCTTACTCACCCTCCACACTCCTCCCAACCACAAATCTCCCCCTTCTCAACACCTCCAATCATATCCTAGTTGAATACCGCTTTTTCTTCTACTCTAAGTTTTCTCCATCAATTATCTAACCCCAAGCCTTTCCATACTCCACCTATCTCCCTTACTCTTCTACCTATATTTTATTAACACACTCTTCCCTTTCCTAACACTTTTTAAACCTCCATCCACCCTCCTTGCACCCCTCATCCACCCATTTCCCATTTATACTTCCTACCTTTCGTATGCAACCTTTACCCTACCCTTATTTCCCACCTCTCTCCTTACCATATTTATTCCACCTTCACTCATAACATGTCCATCCATACTTTACCTAGATATTTGTTGGTGTAATACTCTACTTCACCTAGGATAATACAATACCCTATGTATAGTATTACACCTAGTTATTATTATTACTTAGGATAAATGATAATTTATTTTCCCTCACCTAGATAGCTAATAATGACATGCATATCCCTTTTATTTAAGGTCATGAAGTACCATATTTTTTTTAATCAATAATTGATTGATGTTACTTTAAGTCAACCTCAATCTAATGAAAGCCACCTATATATCATTTGATTGGGCGAACTCACATTCTAATTAGGAGTTAATTCATGAAATTTTAGACAACTTTCATTCTAAATTATACATCCAAGAGGCTTACATATCTATACTTTACTTCATATTGGAGCTCAATTATATCAATACATTATATAAACAATTTATATTTTATAGTTTTGTGGCTAATCCATATACATCTTAGGTTCTAGGTTATTTATGCTTAATCACAAGTTCTGACACAGTGTGAAAGCTATGATGTCCTACGGTTAGTCCTTTTATAGGTTTTAAGAGTGTGTGGATATGATATTTAACATATTTGGTTAATGGTGGAGCTATTCTAAGATCCCCATTGTGTCTAGAACAAACAAATTAGCTAGTGCCCTCTATTATTTCATCTAAATTAGATAATTGAAGGCCAAAAATAATTGCTCAAGCCTTACATTGGTTTTTACAAGTCAGTATTGCATCCAAGAGGCATCAATGTGCTAGGATTGATTATAATATTGGTAGATTTTAGTTAGTCTTTGAGCACCCTTGTTTAGTTTTCTCTAATAGGTGAATTGAGGTCATATAGGGTACACTATGTAAATACATCCATAACTTGAGGTTTTTTTGCAAAAATCAAGGTTAAATACAAGGTAAAAAAACCCTTCTACCTACTAATCACATGTTCATACCTTTTGTAAAGGTTAAGGAATAAAAATGGGTCAAATAGGTTTTGTTATTTATTTTTGTACCTTGTACACTTCCTAGCTATGACCCTCACTTATTCATTAACATCTATTGTAAAATCTCAAAATTATACCTAACATTGTTTAAATCCACCCCACTTTCAACAATTGTGGGTTTGAGATCATTGATAGATGGAATTTTATTATTTAGGAAGGTATTTTATCCTTGAAAGTTTTATATTTTCCAAAATAAGCTCCCATTTCATCACTCATACAAATTCTTTATCTAAGTCTTTGTTAACAATATAAAATTACCATTTATTTTCAAGTTGTCAAAAATTTCTATAGTAATACCATTGCAATTTGTCATTAGCATACAATCTAGATATGACTTTTGTTTAGTCCTTAAAAACTTCAAAGTTGATTCTACAAAATTATATTTTTGTCTTTGGCTTCATTACCCTTAACATTGATTTTATTTTATTTTTTCCTTATCATCAAATGAAAAATCCTAGTAGGGAAGAATGAACACCACAACACCATTAATCTCCAACATCTTGGATCATCAATTCCTAGGTGTGGGGATTCTTTTATTTCAATATTTTCAATTGGAATAGTTTGTTAGGTTTAGAGTAGAATAATAAGAGTGAGATTTAATTAGTCACATACCCTTCTTCGAGTCTACAACACTTTGTTGTAGTACCTTGGATTTTAGAAAATAGTTAATTTATTTTATTATAATATTTTAGATAATCTTAAATAGTAGTACACTTGTTTTGAACAAAAAACATATCAACAATAAGAAATTGTCAATCACCAAGAAACAACTTCTAAATTGATAAAACATCCACAAAACAAGAACAATAATTTATTGATCAATTCTCTTAAAAAAAAAAGAGTTGTATCATTTATTTTATTTTATGAAAATATATTTTGAACCATTTTTTTAAAGAAACATTCATGTATTAATTCATTGATTCATTTGTGATTGAAATCATTGCTTCAAGTTGAGTTTGCACATGTTATTAATTTTTCAAGCTAGTTTACACATTGATTTTATTTGAATTGTTATAGATGCACATATAATCTAGAACTAAGAAAAGAATAAAAACATTAGTTGCACTCAATATTGATGAGGTAGATCTAGAAGCTCAAACTAGTGCCCTACAAGTAAAGTAGACATGAATTCATAGATATAGGTCAATAGCCAAGCCTTGACCCTCTCTACTTGAACTATCGTAGCCTAGGTCTATGCATGCACACAAATCAAACCCTTGATCTATCTATAATTAAATTGATATTGAACTAAATATGGTAAATCTATCCATGGAGCCATTTCTTAACTAAGTCTAAGGTCATGTCATGCAAATAATCAATATAGGATCACTAGATGAACCGATGTCATTCTGTTCAACTAGTTCATAGTTTGGTGACTATCTTAGAGTAGTAACCCACCACCTAGGGGCATCTAATCTAATATCAACTATCAGATGAGATCAATATGATCAAATGTCAAATTGAGTCTATTCTAAACTATAATATCATCTAGAGACATCTATCTAGTCTCATTCAACATATAGAGTCTAGATAGTGGGTTTATTTTCTAGTCTAGGCACCTCTTGGTCAATATGCAATGTTAGAAAGGTTGTTAGTTTTTTGCATATTTAAAGGACATAAAATTATAAAAAGCATAGGTTAAATTCACATTTAATTTCATTTTGTTTTAATTCTCATTTTTATAAAATTTGTTAGTTGTTTGCATATTGAAAGGACATAAAATTATAAAAATGAAAGATTCAATTCATATTTAGTTTAATTTTGTATTATCCATTTTTCATACTTAGTTTTACTTTGTAATTATAATTTTGTAAGAAATCAATTATTTCATAAATAAAAAATGACAACACAACACTTACGACCTTTTTCATGCAATCCAAGAACATTTCTAAAGCTACTTTAAACAACCATAAATTCAACAAAAAAATACAATGAACATCCAACAAAACAAAAACAAGAAAATGAAAAATTTCAATAAACAAAAATCAACCATCAATAGTGAATCCTTTGACCCAAGGATATCTTTATTCTTTTATTCTCTTTCTTGGGTGCATTTCACATATCACACTCATGTGTCTTGGGATTAGATAGGATTAGATAGAAGGTGCATTGGAGAAATTAAGGGGCTCACCTCCACCTAAACTCATTTAAGAAAAAAACCCAAGCCATACAACAATATCAACAAGAAAATGATCAAATTGGCCATTGAGATAATACACCTTGAGAAATTATTTGAAGTATAAATCTACCATATTAATATATTTTTAGATGATGATCATTAAGTGTGCAAGTTAAATGTGACTCCTCAACGTGCCCCTAAAATAGTTGCTAGACCAAAACATCTTCCACAAGAGAGAAAATGGAAAGAATACTTGCTTCAACAATTCAAGATTGAATATGATTGAATATACAAATATACATGAGAGACCTTGCTTATAAAGGAAAGGTAAGAGAAAGGATTAGACAATATTGTGACAAGTGTCTTAAAATTATCACATGAGACAACTAACTCATAAAAACCTAGGATAAGATAAGATCTAGAAATGACAGCTAAGACTTCTAGAAGGAATCTTATAATCCTAAGTAAACTTAACATGTGAATATGTCCCCTAAGTCCCTATTAAGGAAATTAACTAGGTACAAGAAATTTACTTAAACCAACACCCCCATAAGTGAAACTTAGGGAGAAGACTATTATGCAAAATATGCAACGATGAAGATAAAGATGGGTCCTGGATATGAGGCCATGATAGGTGCCCATTTACAATGCAAAGCAATCAATCTCTCACAAACAGAGAAAAGGAGAAAACCTAACGGGACAAAATCCTCTCCAAAAGAGAAAAAAATAAAGAATATGATTTATGGAGGCCTTAATGATACCCCCAAAAGAATACATCCATCATGCATATAAAATAAATAACCCCCCACAAGAGAGAAAGATAGAGACAAGATATCCGCCCCACAATGAAGAAGCTCCAATGCTAATGACGAATGTCTAAAAACAAAAGATGATTCAATGTTTGCAAGTAACGCGTCTTCCCTTAGGAAGAAGAAAATCCATAGGATGATGAAGAATCACTCCATGTCCAACTAAAAGGAGGAAGTATGAAGTCTCAAAATATATGCCTTTGAAAAATGATTAAGAGTCTCCAAGCTTGAATAAGCCACAACATAATCATGGTAAAAATCAAACAAGAAACATGATAAACAAAGAGAATGAGGAGACTCATGAATGTCAATCTCCAAAGACAAAGAATATGAGACAACAGTTGTGTTGAAACTATCATCAAAGAGGAGAGTAACCCCTCAAGTGTGTCTTCCAAATCTGTAGTATGAGACTCCACAAACAAGTTAGAATGCCTATCAAATATTCATCCCACAAAGAAAGATCTGAAAACCTATGATCATCTTGCTGAATAGAAGAACTGATAGTTGAAGAAGTAGGAGGTGGAGAAGTAGGAAGCTCAACATTGGTCTCTAGAATACCAAGGTTTAGATGACCAAAATTCTCCTCACAAACATGGTTCACACTCGATAAAGGAGTGCGATATGCAGTCAAAGGAACATTATTATTTTTGAATAAAAATGAGAAAAGGAATATAAACAAGATTAATGATCAATCATCTTGATAGCAATTATATCTCTAGTCTCCAAGTCCCTTATGTAGAATATATCAGGAGTGAACTCAACTGTTTTACCTTGGCCACAATGGGTAATTTGATAAATAGAAAATAGATTAGTGGATAAGGAAGGACCCAAAAGTACATCATTAAAATTTCCATCCACCATGTCAATATAACCCTTCCCACTTTCCTTCATATATGTATTTTTACCCATCAAAATACGAGGTGAATTACAAGGCTCAAAAAAGAGAACATTCCCATAGACGATGCCATATGATGAGATGCCCCTGAATCAAGAAGCCATCTATTAGATTCATGACTTGTAGAGACAAAGAGTTCTTGTCCTTCCATTTTTTTCAAACTAGTTATAGATCATATATTTCCTAACTGTGATGATGAAGCTGCTATCGATTGAGATACCGAAGAAGAAGAAGACACTGATGAGGGTAGTTGTATCTTATTATTTTGAAGAAGGTGTGTGAGTTCATCAATCTCCTTTTCATAACATCTATGCTCATCATGTCCTAACCTTTTACAATATACACATTAAAACTTCTTCCTTTTAGATGATTCCTCTTTAAAAGAGGGAGTGGAATTAGAAGTGTTATGTGAAGGTGAATCTTTACCTTGCTCATTAGAATTGGGGCCCTTATTCTACTTCTTAATTTTTCCACTTGAAGCCTTTATATACTTTACAAGAAGAGAATGAGATTTGGAAGACTTCAATGTGCCCATTTGTGCTAACTTTGCTTGTTCCCTTGTCAGTTGAGCTGAAAATTCATCAAGAGGAGGAATTTTGTATGCATTTCCAAGGGCATCCATTGTAGCATAAAATGTGGAAACACACACTAAATAATCAGGACCAAGATTAGAAAGAATCAATTGTTCATCTTCTTTAGTGACCCCACAGTTAGATAACTGTAGTCTAGGAGAATTGAGCTTAGAGAATAAGTCTTGGATATTGTTAAAATTTGAAGGATTTAGAGTCCTCATTAGTTCATTCTCCAACTTAAATTTTCTCATTTTATCTAGCTTACCAAAGGCACCCTCTAAATTAGTCTGAATTTGATTAGGATGTGTGAAAGATGCAACATGATATCTAAGATCTAGAGAAATGGACAAAAGAAGAGTACCAAGCACTTCATCCCTTCTATCAAACCATTTTCTTTTTTCTGCAGCTCCTACATGTTTTGTATCTTGGCCAAATGAGATTCTTTGTAACTTAAATATTAACAATAAATTTTTTATTTGTGATCTCCATTCATGATATTTATATGGAGTTAGGGGTACCACTTTTAGAAAATCCATGAAAAAATAAGAAATTACAATAGAAAAATAGAAAATTTTGCTTTACAATACAAGAAAATAACCCCTTTCCCCAAACAAATTGACACTTTTTTTGCAAATTTGCAACAATGTATCCAAAAGTACCAAATCAACTTCAACCTTTAATTTTGAAATTCTAGAAACAAATCTACAAAAATTTCATGTATAAAACTTTAGTGCTCCTAAATACCTTCTTAATGCCGCAAGAATCAAGAAAAAATAGAGTTTGGGGAAATAAAATATGAGCTCAAAGTCTGAAAAGAAAGATCCAAATTCAACCCTAAAAAATGGAATGAAAAAACATAATTTATGCAAAACACCCGCACTACTAAAAAATTCAAAAAATCTTCTTTTTAACAATATTTCGTTTCAAAAAGTTGGCCTCTTGGATCAAATTTTTTACAATTTAAAAAAAAACTCTATTTTAGGGCTTTCACAAACGAACTAGGGTCCAATAATTTAGCATATGGGGCCAAAATCATAGTGGCACATGTGACTGAGGTGTTGGTAGTCACAAAAAAGGGTTGATGCCACCCTTGGTGGCAGGACAGTGGTGCAACGATGGCAACCTTAGGCTCGCCACCCACAAGAGCTCCGTGGGGCTAAGCCCCCTCTATGATGACTGTGGTCACATATGTGACCTCAAAACTACAAAAGGGAGCTCAAGCCAATAGGTCTATGGTCAAATCCTATAGAAAAGACCGCATACAGTCGAGACTAACAAAAATAAATGTGTTCGCAATTTTTTTAATAAATACCCTGACAATATAATATTTGTTTGAAATAAAATAAATTGCTAAAGACTATAGAGCCCAGATAAAATTATTTTTTAAATATTTTAGCCCGAAATTTTATAAAAGCCGTAGAAAAAATTTAATTAATTTTTTTGCAAAATATTAAAATCATACCGCCTACTCGGGGGGGCGTATGACCTATTTGAGATTTTGTTTTTGCCTCAAAAACACCTAAGGCCAAATATAGGCAAATTTTATATCAAAATTTGTCTCTCGGGCCTTTTGATCACAATGGAAAGGTTGATTCAGGATCAAAGTGTCCCAAAACTTTAGCTACCTCCAAATCTTCCAACTGAAACCCTCAAAATGAACCTTCATTGATCAAGAAAAACATAACCAAATTTGACGAAATTAAAGGCAAACTTGAATTTATTTGACACCCTAGATTCAATCATGAGATTCTTGAAAACCCAAAGTGCACCCAACAAAATCTTCAAGCCACAAAACTCTCAGATTTTGGAAGGAATTTACAACACTGGAGATCTGATACCATGTAGGAGTTAATGGTGACTCCTCAACACCCCGAGGAATAGTTGCTAGACCAAAATATCTTCCATAAGAGAGAAAAAGGAAATAATACTTTCTTCAACAATGCAAGATTGAATATGATTGAATATACAAATTTACACATGAGAGGCCTTGCTTATTCATTGTCATTGGCTTTGTAGACTATTTGTTGAACTTGATTTGTAGATTTCTCTAATGCCAACACATTTTTGTTGTCCAGTAAATATTTGAGCTTCTTATAATGTAGTCTGATAGCATCAATCAATTGAAATAATTCACAAAACCGATCTTTTCTTTCATATGCCTCATTATTTCTCTACAAAATGCAGTTAACTTATTTTGACAAGAGTTTATTTCATTTTTTGCTTCCATCAACTCTACGGCCAATCTTTCATTTATTTTTCTCTTTCTCTATTTTTTTTTCCCACTGTTCATTTCCTTTCCCAATGCTTTGTCTTAATTTTTTTGAAGTGGATTTTTCCTCATCATATTTCTTTTTTCTCTCACCTAACCTTTGCTTTAGTTCATTGACTTCTATCTCATTTTTTTTATCATCTTTGCTTGTTGATGTAGAGGCATATTTTTTATTCCTTTTTCTAATTCATTACTCTTGTTATATGCTGCTTTCCTCTTTGCTTTCTCATTTGCTAGGTCTACTTGTAACTTTTCTATTTGAGTTTTCAACCTTTTTTTTTCTCTCTCTCTCTCTTGATTTATCAATGATGTGTACACCAATTCATTGTTCTTCTTTGATACATTAATTTTGTTAGTATTTTTGTGTCCAAAAATCCAATTGGAAACTGCTCACTTGAAATTCAAATCGATCCATTTGATTTGCTAGTTTATTTTGAACCGTGGGAAAAAAAATTGTGTACTCCATGATTTATTTATTTGTGTCAAGTGTGGGTAATACCATGGTTGTTGCAAGATCTGAAGCTACAATAGACACACTCTTCATCAGTTGCTTCATTTATTTTTTTATACAATTTTGATTTCTTTTAAAACTCTTCAATGTAATCAAAACTTGGGGATCTAGGAACAATGGAATGTTTGAGTGTTGAAGGACTAGGAGTACTTACAATTGCTAATGTTTTTGTATCCACACTAACTGTGGGAGTGCCTAGAAATAACTCCTTTGTGGTGGAAATGGTAGTTGGACTTGGACCTGTCAAAATCCTTGCCCTCTTCTATATGCTTTGATCACTTGGTGTTTGTGTGGTATCTTGTATTTTTGTCCTCTTGTGTGTAATTTTTTGTTGTAGCACATGTTGACCACTACTAGTACTACTACCCATACCATCGCCACTAGTGGTAGTGGCAGTTGCACTAGGTTCTCCACCATGTGCATGTCTTAGTTGTGATTGTATTTGACCTTGAGGATTAGGATTTGAAGCTCTAACAAAATGAATTGTTTTAGTTGTACTTGTATACCCTTGGTCTACTTTATCAACTCCAAGGATAGATTTATCAACTGGTTTTCTATGCTCTACATTTGTTATCATCCAAGGGCCTTGTCATTGGGACCCCAAAGGATAGCCGTCATAACCCATTTTTTCAGCTATGACTGCTCCTGAAGTATATGCTTCTTTTGTGGCCTCACTTAAACCAACTTTGACATAGTTTTGTTCTTCCCTATCATCATTAGATTCATCATCAGTTTCTTGATCTTCATGTTCATTAGAATGCTTCGTATTCCATAATTTTCTAAACTCACGATCTTCTTCATTATCTCCAAAGTCTGCAAGAGTTCTTGGTTCACCTAGCTCCTTCCTCATAGACCAAAAGGTGGTAATTTTTTATTGTGTCTAATTTTTATCTGTAACTTCCTTATCTAGAGAATCTAGTATTTTTACTCTACTAGATGGTTTATCACTTTTTTCATAAAAAAATTTATACCTCCTGATTGTCTTTTGGTGTACTGTCATAATTTTTGTTGACAATTGTTCAAAAGAAATACCTTTCTTAGCAATACTTTTCTCCATTTCTATTTTGACCTCATCCCAAGAATCCTTGTTTCTCAAGTTTTCAAGCAAGGGTTTACTTTGATGTTGAATTCTAATTGAAAAATTCCTATTGGCCACAATCATTGATTTAATGGTGCCACATGGATCATACTGCCAGTGGCAGGAAACATCAATTTTTATTTTTTTCAAAAGATAATGTGACAAACTAAATGATTTTCTCTTGAATGTGAACCCTCCACATGAAAAAGGTAAAGAAGGAAATAAGGCCCTCTTCTGCTGATTGAAAAAGTGTATTTATTAGTACGCTGCATCTACCTTACATATTCCAATGCAAAAAACCTTTCTATCACATGTATTGGAAGTTTGTATGGCTCTACTCTTGATCCATTAAGTCTTAGCACAATATATTCTTCCATTAAGTACCAATCAACCAATTGTATTTATTTTCCTAGTTGAATGTAGTTTATACATGACATAGGTAATGTAGGCATTGGAGTATTTGTAATTGCTTGATGCAATGGAGCCAAAAATTAGTCTACAAAATGATTGTAGTTCCTTTGAGAATCATGCATCCTTATCTCATTGGTCCAATCATATACTGGAGCCATTTTATTTTCCTCAACATTCATATAGGGTTGAGTATGAAGCTTGTTCGTTTGAAACATTCCATTAATTTTTAATAGAAAAGAATAGCACAAGTACCTGTTGTGAACCTAAATGTCTTACTCTACCGGTGAAGTTGAAAGGTTCTAGACCCACAAAAAATTATAGAAAGAAACACAAAAATTCCCCTATTCACAATATGCGATCTTCTTTCCAAAAAACTACCCACAAAAATCAGAAACTACCCCATAAATAGCCCAATTCTCCATTTGGAGCCAAAAACAACATTCTAATTATGCACAAACTTTCGGAAGCCCTAACTCAAGATCTAACCGTCGGATCTTCAATGATAATACCTTTTCAGAAAGGTCTTGTGAAAATGAAGTGCCAAAAAGTGGGGCCTAAAGGCTAACCACTTTTGTTTTCCGCCAATTTTCGGGCCCATCCAGAGCCTTTAAGTCCCTCAAAATTAGCTCGAAGATTTTGTAGGGCAAAAAGCAAAAACTGAAACTTGAATAACTTTTGAACCGGGAATGATCTTAGCCAGATTCTTTCACCAAAGTGTTTATTATTCTATCTTGAAGCTTCCCTTAAATTTCTGTCCCCTCATGCCTTCAAATTCATACTTGCTAAAAATAGCAGTTGAGCAGAAAAAGCAAAAAAAGTAGTTCTGAAAGTTGGGAATTCTTCTTCGATGAAAAGGGTATCCATAAATGCAAAAACATTACAAAAATCTAAATGAAAGTAAATATATTTTTGGGTGATGTAGGATTGCCCTTACACCATAGATGCTCCTTGCATCAAGATTGAGTATTTGTAATTGCTTGATGCAATGGAGCCAAAAATTAGTCTACAAAATGATTGTAGTTCCTTTGAGAATCATGCATCCTTATCTCATTGGTCCAATCATATACTGGAGCCATTTTATTTTCCTCAACATTCATATAGGGTTGAGTATGAAGCTTGTTCGTTTGAAACATTCCATTAATTTTTAATAGAAAAGAATAGCACAAGTACCTGTTGTGAACCTAAATGTCTTAGTGGACTTTGAGTGTGCACCTCCTTTATTCATTAAAAAAATTTCATGCATGGATTCTACAATGTTCTCAATAAAGTTATATTTGACAAGTTGAGATGGAAAAGCATAATGGATATTATATACCATGTCAAGGAGGCTTGCACCCACTTCCCAATTGCTATCCAGTCCAAGGCAAAATGCTAGCATGTAAATAGTATCTTGAACCCATGGTCTAAAAATATCAAAATCATAAGGAGGCTTATGATTACCTTTCAATTTGTTTCTAAGTTGTATGTTATCTTGAACTATTTTATTTATGAAATAATTTTTCTCCCTTTCATCCACTGCTTCATAATCACTAGCAAGCCTTTCTAGGTCAATGTGGACATTTCCAAATTCTTCGGTTGTGAACCCCAACACTTTTCCAAGTTCTTCTGCATTAATGGATAACGATTATTCTTTGCTATCTTTATTAACAATTACTTTTTTTATCATCATAATTTTGGGCATGGACCATGATAAATTATGGGCAAGGGAAAACCTCATGTAACATCATGCACCCTAATTCACTTACCCATGGTGCACTGAAAATATTAACTTGCATTTGGTTTGCAGCCTTATTCTCAAATGAAAATCAAAGTTTTGAGGTGTGCCTACCATAGATTTTGGGATCATAAATATCATGGTATTCATTACTAAAACCTATGGTTTTAAGCAATCCAACATAATGTATTTTTTTATCCAATTTTTCTCTACCTTTCCCAACAAATTTCTTTGGATTTCTAGTGGTAGACATGTTTATACAATGTGAAATTGTGAATTCTCTCTTAGTCCTCAATTTTTCTTAATTCTTAAGTCTGTCAACCCTAAACCCAAACTTCAAAGTTTGATAAAATAATATTTTAAGTAATGATGAAACATACAACCGTAGGAATTATGTCTTTCACTTACTCGGATTTTGATTCTTGAAAAGATTAATACTGACTAGCTTTGTTGGAACCCAAAATCTCCCTAGTGCACTGCAATGAGCAATCTGAAATCTCCTTGTGTGCTGACTCTATCACTTAAAAATAAAATCACTTAGCAGTAGAAAGTTCACTTATTTTTTTTGAATATTAAAGTGAATGAAACGTCAATGTGTTGCCATCAAACTACACAATTATTACATTACATTTTCATAATGACACTTAGAAATAAATTCTCAAACAAATTCTCAGTCATTGATTTTTGTAAATCTAACGGTTATAGGGTGATTTAGGAGGTTTAAGTTGACAAGCCTAGCGCTCTATGCATTTAATTCTAGAATGCAACTAGAACCATCCATCAAATTTTCATCGAATGATTGAGTAATTTATGATATAAACAATACAAATGTTTTTTAAAGTTGTTTGAAAGTTGTTTTAAAAATTTAAACATTTGTGGTGCTAGGATACACAATCATAATGGAGTCATCAAGATGAGTCCACGTGTCCATTCCACAGTTTCATGAGTCACATATAGATCTACTTGAAGCATCCTATGGATTCACGAAATCCCTTTAAAAGAAAGGCATTGAATGACATAAAGGCCAAGGGGTCGGTAACTTAATGTTGCAAAGGACTTAATACAATGAATAATGCTACTGAGAATTGAGGGAGAAAGTCAACGACAAATAAAAAATCAATAACATTTCGGTGAACCCTAGCAAGAGTGACAAATTTTAGTGTTTTTTGTCAATTTGATGGTAACTTTCTTTTTTCATTTGTATTGCTTTATTTTTTAAATCTGCATGCAAATATTTCATAAATAGATATTACTTAATCTCTTAAAGGATAAAAACCTGATATTTCAAAGTTTATTAAATATTTTTCCATTATTTTATTCCATTTACATTACTTGTATAATTTGAATAGATACTGTAAACACAAAATAATTCTTTACTGTAAATGAATACCGAAGAATAACACAACCATTTATTTTATTACCACTGAATTACAATGTTATATCATTACATATATTTTTAAAGACGAGTAGAGCATGCAAGGTCTTGTTTTGTATAAATGACACATGTCACTTTACATCAAACACAATTGATTCCAAGCTGTTGGGTCGTTGGCTGCTTCTACTACTGGGGACAATACAAACCATATTCTCAAATATGGTTTTGTAGTTATAATATGCTCAATCTAATGCACTAGAACAACCCAAAATGAAATGATTGGTTCCAAGCTAGTAGTGGCAGCTATGGGATCCATACCATATTACCCAACAAATGACTCTGAGAATCCATAGGGATTTCCTAGCTAACCATGCTAGGGAAATGGGAGTTGTGAAGATATAAAATATAATCATCCTCTTTGAGAACCAGAGTCATGCAGAAGATGAGGGGTAGTAAATCTGCTCCCACCTTCTACACGCAAATTCCATGCACTAGGATAGCACACAGTGAGTTTGAAATTCCATAGTTCCTCTTCGAGGGCCTTTGTCAAAATGGAGTATGAGAAGTCATCGTCTTTGAATGAAAACAATATTAAAATAATTATATGGGCATACTCTCTGTGAAAGAACTTATCTCCATTAGAGCTCCTCATTTTGGTTCTAAAACTATCTCAAAATTCGGGTGAACCAGATCAACTTATTTCCAATTCCACCCAGTCTGAACTTGAAGGAAATTGGTCTTTTACTTTGTAAGTACATAACTATAGGTAGGAGAATTTAGAGTATCCCCAACAATATCACATCATCTTCTTCTTCATTAACCTTGCAAAATGAAAACGATTATGAAAATTCAGAACATTGCACTCAATAGTAAAGCCTTTAGCCTTCTACAAATAATTTCAGTTGTGCTCACTATCCCTATTTATGGGCCACCGGTACCACTACCAGCCTGATCCCTGTTTACTTGTGAGTCGTGTGAGGTTGGGTATAATAATAATCACACAGTCCAAAAAACCAACTTAATCGTGTAACTTAAGTCTTACATTTACAATTATAACGTTTATTTTGATTGACGTCTGGCTCCATGCAAATTGTACCTCAAGCTAACAAGCTATCAAAATCACCACTCAAACAATATGAAATCATTACAAATATTGTTTTAATTGATCACTAGATTAATGACATCATCATCTACAGTATATTGTGCAATTTTCAATATCAATCTATCCAATCAATCAATTCAAATGTACATATGGCATTTATCCACGGTACCACAACCACACTTTCTTCAAAGAAAGACAATCCGGTGGATATGCAAAAATCGATAAAAAGAAAGCACATGCTACGTGCAATTTTTCAATATCAAGTTATCAAATCAAACATTTTGCTCACTTCGGATTATAAATTTAGAAGAGCAACCTAATTTTGAATCTTTCATAATGATTGATCTTTGATGAACTTAATGTTGACCATTGATTCCTTTTAGACCATTAACCATGAGTTGAATCTCGGTCCCACCGAGGACAGATGTCACAATCGCACATTACCATGGAAAATTGATGGCATCACCTTCTCAATAGTGTAGATGCGTGAGAGCCACCTTATCGTGAATTGCCAATCTTAACCGTTGATTTTCATGAGAAAATATTTGTCACCTGACTTTGATACTCGATGGAACCGATAATCACCTAGGTCGAGGGGCCAGTCACAACGATGACTCCAAAGGCTTAAGTCATAAATTAAGTGATCCGAACAACTGTTAGTAGCCAATCAACAATAAAATATTATTTTGGCTATCATGACTTTAAGTGATTTAATAAGTAATAAAATGTCAACCATTGATTTTTGCAAATCTAATAGTTCTAGTGTTATTCTAGAGGTTTGAATTCACAAGTCTAGTGCTTCAGACATTTTCTTTCGGAATGCAACTACAATCATCCATAAAAAATTGATCGAAAGGTTGTGGGTTATATTGATTTGCGTTGACATTTGGCTTCAAACATAATGAATGTGTTGACACTTGTCCCCATTCCAGACACTTTATGAAGGAATTTGGATGTGTGAAAAATTTGTCTTGAAATAGAACAATATGTAGCATTTGATATTTTCGCCACCCACATTATGATTTATTATTGGCATACACCAATTTATTTCGCCAATGAATTTTTTTATTGGTTTGAGATTACGTTTAATTCACCAATGGTTTTTTTATTCATTTGAAAAAAAGTTTAATTTGCCAATGAAAATATATTTTTTGGTTTGAAAACATTTTTGAATCACCAACAAAAATATTTTATTTGTTTGAGCACAACTTTAATTCGCCAATAGAAATATCTTTTTGGTTTGAAAACATGTTTAATTCGCTAATGGAAATATTTTATTGGTTTGAAATTAGGTTTTAATTTCTAATAAAAATACTTTATTGGTTTAAAAAAAATACAATTCGCTAGGATTTTCCATAGACTTCTAGCGAAATTACAAAAGATTTGCCAATTGAGATTATTTTTTCTCGATTTTTTTTTCCAATAAAATTAATATTTTTATCGGGAAGTATACAAGATTCATCAAGATTTTACACCTTCGCTAGGGGGGGGGGGGTTCTTAAAGTTATCCCTAGTAGTGATCCTTATTGTATTTGGTGTTGCAATTCATATATTAGTGAGCTAATTCTCGACATGGCTTTTCGCTTCTTGGGTTTTCCATGTAAATCTGGTGTTCTTATGTGTTTGATGTGTTTACATTAAGTTGATTTACATTTTTACATTCTATTAACACATGTTAAGGCTTTAATGGTGGATAAAGGTTTAAGGGCTAATGCAGATCTGAATGTTAATGAGGGTTTTTGATGTTTTAAAGTATACAACTGATTCACCCCCATCTAATTTGTCCTATGCATCTAACATGAATCAGTAGCATAGTCAAATCTAGGTAGAGTGGTTGAATAGGTGGATAAGCTAAGAAAAACACCATGGTGGAATGGGCATGGCTATTTAGTGTTGATGTTGATGGAGGCAAATATTAAGTGGGATTGCAGTGGCTAGTTTGCTTGCTTGCTTTAAGCCCTTGTGGGGCTAATTGGGAATGGGCTAGCCCCTACATTCATGAGCTAAAATAAATCATCTAGACACTAATATGACCATATTATTTGGCCCTTATGAACTTTATTGATTAGTGACATCACCTTATGCCTTATGTTGAATTAGATTTTTTATTGTGTTAGGTGATAAAATGCTTGCACAAGTTGAATATTCTACTAGAATATACTGAGGGTATAACTGAGGGTACAATTAAATCTATATCTGACCCTAGTGATTGGTATATCAAATGTATTATATGGACCCTATCATATGGATTGTATAGATCCATACAACTATATGGATTTTTTATTGCCAAAATTTTATAAACCCTCTAGAAATGGCAAATTTATTTTTCTATCAACACTTATCAATTTTATATTGATTTATAGGTTTTTGGGCCTTTTGGATTCAATAGGAAGGTTTTTTCTACACCAATATTCACCATGTAAAACTTCTTGGTGAAAAATATCTAAAAGAGGGAAAGGGAATTGTAGATCTGAAGCTTTCATACCATCTAAAATTTGATAGAGAATCACATAGGATCCAAGGATCACTTGTAACCAAAAAAAATTCGACACAAGAGAGAAGAAATGAAAATGCTACAATGTAAAATAATTGATTGAATGCATACACAATGATACATTATATACCTTGATGTACAATGAGAGAAACCTTATATATAGGAAAGGGTGAAACCCTAAGACACAAAAAGATCATGAAAAGTATCTTAATCCTATGACTCGAGACACAATATTGAGTGACTTGAGTAAGGTTAAGTATGCAAGTGTGAATACGAGGTAATATTAAAATAGTTAGGTAATATACTTTATTCACATGAACAATACCATCACATGAGAAGTATCATTATGTAAGAACCTATTATGGAGATCCATAACATTCACACAAAATTTAGAAGAATGATCATCATGAAACACATCAGTATAAAAGAAGGAAACATATCAAAATAAAATTCCCTTATGGAGATAGAACCATCATGACAGGCAAAAGGAGAATCATCATAAGGTTCAACAATGTCAAGTTAAATACATACCATAAGAAGCCTAGATTAATTATTCTCTAAGGAATGGAGCGCATGGGTAGGAGAAGCATTGGGATGACTGTTTTTAAATCCTTTGATTCTACTGGCGATGAATATTCTGACTCAGACGATGATGGTGATGGTAGCTGGCAGGAGGTGGTTTGTTGGCTTGGGCTATTATTCTCTGTCGCATTCTTCCCTCTCTACGTTAGTTTTTGTTGTTCCTACGTGTTGTTGCTGCTCTAGTTCATTTCTTTGCTAGAGTCCTATGGTGTGGGGTAGTTCTTGGTCGATGATGGTGATGATGTTGTCGTAGATGAGGGTGTTTAGGCGGTTGAGAAGCCCCTTCTTCTCTCCCTTTTTTCCCTGGCAGTGGTTGATGGTGCGGGAGGCTGTTGCATCCTTGATGTTGTGTTTTTTGTGGTTCTCCCCTTGTGTGTCCTTGTTTGGCAAGCAGTTGTTGTTGCTATTCCTGGCGTGAATGGAGGAGGCATTTTTACTTTCTTGGTTTGGTTGTGGTTGCCCTTCATGGTTTTTTTTTGGCTGCTCTCCTTGCAATGGGTGTGGGTGTGTGTTGGCTACTTTAAGGAAGTTTGGATGTTGAATGGGCTTATTTATGGTCCTATTCGGTGTAATATGATGTCTTGGGGGCTCCTCGTGTTGGCCTATTTTGCTTCTTACTTCCTCTTGGTTGTCCTTTGTTTCTTCCTGTTGTGTGTTTAGTGGCTCTCTTTTGGGGGTTTTTATTTTCATAGTGTGTTGGGTTCTTCTTGTCCTCTCTCTGTGGAATGGTGGTGTTTCCCTCTAGTTGGTTGTGTGGAGTTTTGGCTCATCTCTAGCTTTTACCAATGTGTTGGGGTAGCTTGGTGTTATTTTTTGTTGGGCTTTCTCCTTATTATCATCTTGTTTGGGATCCCCTATTCCTCTTGGGACTTGGTTGTTCCTATTCATTTTGAGTCTAGGACTTTACCTTTGGTAGTTTTTTAGCGTATGTTTATTTTTGCTGCTATTTTCCCTGCGGCCTTGGTCTCTCTGGCTGAGTGTTTTTTGTGGCCTTGTCTCTCTAGAGAAGTGTCTTTGGATCCTCATTGTTGAGATCGTTGATGTTCCTCTTGCCTATGTTGTCACTTTTGCAGGGGTTTGAGGTTTGTTCTTGGAATAAGAAACTTCATGTTTTTATTCTGAAGGCTCAAATTTCTTTGGGTTTTGTTTGGTTTGCTAAAGTGTGTTCTTCTTTCCTTTATCCGCACTCTACTTTTCCAAAAGAGGATTTGTTGGTCTGGCCTTCCGATGTCTTTGTGATCTCTCTAGATCTACTGGTGGGGTCTTCTATGGAGGTGGAGACTACTCCCATTGAGGCTGAGCCCTTTTCTATTGAGGTGGAGATGGTTGTTGTAGATTCAGTGGAGGTTATGGTTAGCTTGTTCCTATCAAGGTGGAGCTTGTTTGGGCAGTTGTGTGAAGGCTTTTGAGGCTGGGGCTCTCATCTCTTCTTCTCCTATAGACAAGAGCTCCCTCCTATTGAGGTGGAGGTGGAATTGGCTTTGGTGGGGTGAAACTACATGAATATGGATGTGCTTTAGTGTTTTGGTGTGCTCTCTAATTTCCCTATTGAGGGAAACTTGATAGGTCTTGAAGGGTGCTTTGGCATCCCTTTTTATTTTAGCTTTGTGTTGAGTAGTTGTTTAGCTATGGAGTGGATGTTGTAGGTTGTGTTTGGTGCCTAGTGGATTCAAGTGGTTTCTTTAAAGATGTTTTGGGGTTAAGGCCCTTGTGATGTCCTAGCTATAAAGGATTCTCAGTCCCTTCAAAGTTGTTGTCTTGCAGTATGGTATGTCCTAAATATCCTTTGGTAGACTACTGATGTTGGGTTGCTGATTTCCCATGTTCCTATCTTATTGCAACTTTCACTTGTTTGTAAGGGGTTTCAAGTCCCCTCAAAGCCTATTTGTAAGGAGTTTTTGGTCCCTGTAAAACCTATTGATCTCTAATAAAAAATAATGTAAAGTTAAATATATGTGAATCCTTAGATTCACATTATGTATCATTCATGGAAATAGTTTTAGGCAAAGGTGTATGATGATCATCCTCAAAAATAAATATACCAAGAATTAAATCATGTGAAGGAAAGGTTCTCAAATGTAGTGCATCATTAGAATCAAACATATTACTAACACAATACATAGAAAAATAAGAAAAATATGAGAATCATGAATAACTATAGTAAATATCTCTAAGAGGGAGAAAAATTAGTTGCTAAATCCAAAGTAAAGAAGGATTTAAAGTGAATGTATGATGGTATAATTCTTCAATGGACAATGTGATCTCATTCTTAAAGTAAATTGTTAGTAGTGAATCAATAATAATTGTATTACATGTTATAAATTGTATAGACATGTAAAAATAAATAATGGAAGCATGGATGAAAGCTAATGATAAGAGACCATGTGAGTCTATGATTTAAAGATATAAAAATGAATATTTGTCTAATGTTGGGCAAGGAAGGGATTACTAGAGTATACAATAAAATCCTAAACCTCAGAAGAAGAAAAATGATATAAGAATGGTGTGCAATATTTTATAAATTAGAATATTTGTAAAAAGTTAGATCTAAGATAAAACCTTAAAATGTATCTAATGGTGGTTAGGGTTAAATCCCAAAACCTAGGCAAAAAAATATAGTGATGAATATGAATAAACCCAAGCAAGATTTGAAAATGAATGATAAATTTGGATTATGTTAGATCTAGAGTGTCCTAAAATGAATGAAGGTATAACCCTGGTGGGTGTAAGATTAGATGGGTTCAGTAATTGGAAAAATACATTTTCCTAAGATTAATCTAGCATAATTAAATAAAATGCATACATCTTAGCATAAATCAACCAAGATTTCAGTAATAATCAATTGGGACCAATAAATAAAATAATTTTGTGTTACTTTTGAAAATTAAATGCAAAGGGGTTTAAGATACTTAGATCTAGGTCCAATATAGATGAATAAGTTTGATATCAATTTAAAAATTTACCTCAGAATTGGAAAAGATATATTCACTATCTATATTTCACCTTGCAATCAAAACACTTGATTAACTCTAATGTGGGTTGATCTTGCATCTTAGGGTTATTTTCATGAGCACAAATCCATCTTGGGACATGTGGACTTAATCTAGGCAATTGCACACTTCCACTTTTTGATTCATTGAATTTCCTACTCTTTAT
The DNA here is from genome assembly GCA_007115665.2 of Sequoiadendron giganteum. Classification (NCBI taxonomy): domain Eukaryota; kingdom Viridiplantae; phylum Streptophyta; class Pinopsida; order Cupressales; family Cupressaceae; genus Sequoiadendron; species Sequoiadendron giganteum. The sequence continues at coordinate 103,045,576 of CM021101.1, forward strand.
TGCTTATCAAGAACTAGTGGTATTTAAAATTATCTTGGGGAAGTTGTCAAATCACAAGGACCAAGGTCTCCCAAGTCAACCCCTTGATTGGACCAAATTTAATAGTTATGGAAATGATCGAGGACAATACTCTAGTCATATAAATGCACTAGAATGATAATATGCAAATCTAGGTTCCTTCTACTACTTCAATTGAAGTGTTTATAAAATGATTCATCTCTCCAATACATAGAATCTTGCTAATGATTACTAGATGATAAATGAATGCATGTTGAATGCCTTTAAATATTGATAATGTATAACAATGAATAATGTAAAATGTGTGCTAAGAATTATTATCTCATGGTAGGAATGAAATGGGTTGCAGAGAAAATTTTAAATTTTAAAAGCTGAAATTTTAGGGTTCAATACCACATGGTGATCCCATGCCACAAGATTGATCCAAGAAAAGACAATAAAAATATTGATGTGAGGAATGAATGTGTAGACATGAAGGGTATAATAAATGTTAAACATATGAGAATATATGCAAAAGTAAATTACATAAGGTTTAATATGTGGAATGTGTGGAGGTGGGGATATGTGAAGGATCATCCATCTTCACATAAAATTATGTTATTTATCAATATAAAATTACATTAAACCATTCCATAAAAATGGGCCTAAAACTAAATGAGAATTGACATAGATATATGTAATTTTTACCATTATAAAGATTGTGACTCTAAATTTTAACACAATCATCTTATAACCCAAGACAACAAAATGAAAAAAATGATGTGAGGGATGAATGTCTAGACATGCCCATACTATAGTAATTGTCTAATATAGCCTTGAAAATATGAAAATGAGATAAGGTCTAATATGTGGCGGTGGGGATATGTGACGGATCACCTAACTTCATACAAAATTGTGTCATTTATCAACATATAATTTTATTAAATTGTTTTATATCAAAATGGGCTTAAAACTAAATGAGAACTGACATAGATATGCAAATTTCACCAATACAACTAGATTATGACTTTAAATTCTAATACACACATATCTTATGATATTTATATTAGGATTCAAATGTGTACTTTATGAGTCAAACTCGTTGACCCATATTTCATGAATATTGGTTCACATGAACCCATATCTCATTATAATGAATGGCCCACTTAGTACTCATTGCATCTAGGTGATGATCATAGGGGTGAAGTATTGGAACTTCTCAAGAGGTTTCCCATCCTAGTATTACTTTGACTCAAGTAGTTTACCATGTAGTTTGCCCCAAGATCAAGCTCACTTATCTTGCTACCCATTTGCAAAAAAAAATAGTGATCATTGTAGATGAGCTAAATGAACACTATAATGAATGGTTTATAGCTAAATGACCTCTAGAATGAATGTTTCATAGCTAAAGGGGCTTTATAATGGGAGAATGCTTGCTGAGGTTTTGCAAATGGTGTAGTGAGATAAGTAGGCTTGATTTTGGGGTAAATGAGCTAAATGGCTCTATAATGAATGGTTCATAAGGCATAACACTTGCTGAATTTTGTACAAATTGGGTAGCAAGATAGGTGGACTTGATCTTGGAGGAAAATCCATGGTTAAGCATGCTCAAGTTGAAGTTGTACTAGGATGGGTGAGCTCTTAGAAAGTCCCAATGCCTCACCCTTATGAAGATCACTTAGATGCAATGAGAATTAAGTGGACCATTTATTCTCATGAGAAATTAACGTTTGTGAACTACATTCATAAAATACATATCAATGAATTTGACTCATAAACCACACACTTGAATTCTAATATAAACATTACTAATTTGATACACTGTCCCCAAAAAAAAACCTCCTACTTAACAAACATATCTTATATTTTTATAAAAAATATAATAAAAACATATTTTTTAAAACTGCCAAGAAGATTTCACTATAGTAAACAACAATAACCCAACATAAATTAAACTTTGGTTTTAAGAATAGATATGTATTCTCAAATGCAAACATCCCCATCTACAAAATTGTGCTGTACTAATCAGTAGGCTTAATATCTCAAAAATAAGAACCTTCAAAATAATTAAAAAAATTACACACACAAGCCATTATCTACAACTCATTAAACACTAAAATATGAGAATACTGCCACCGGCACTGCCACTGCCACTTTATATAGTCTGTCTGGCACATCTTCCATTGCCCAGGTATAGCCTGGAAGTTATTTTTTGTGAATGAAGTCGGTCACCGACCCACCGACAAAGCTAACAATATTTAGCTTCGTTTCATATCCCATATAGAAGCCTGTGCAAAGCCTTTGTTGCTGCCTAAATCTGATGTATTGAAGATTTCATTGATGCCCACCAAGCTTTCTTTTGTGGAAAGACAGTAGGAGTGAAGGTCCAAGCTATGGCAATGCAGGAAACACAGGCTGAATTCTTTGACCAGGATCAACCTCTCCATGTCTGCAAGTTGTTTGGTAGGCTTTCTTAACTGGCGTAGCTTGGTTTTACTGTCAATTATATGTGAATTGTTAAGTTTTTCTTGATTTATTATGCACAATGGGTATTGGGTACAGCTATTGTTTTGACACCATTTTAATGTCTTTATCATTTTCATATACCACTATTTCCTTCAATTCTTCTTAGGCAGATCCTCTTTGCATTCAAGTAGTTAATGAGGCTAGACCAATGTCTAAGACTTGACCTTAAACCTTTGATTAAGCTTGTTTTAATGGAGGTTGCTTCTTATGCTGTATCTTTGAAAGTAGAGAAACCCAATAAGAAATAATTTGTGTTTTCAATCCCCCATCATAGGGCTTAATTTCATGATCATCACTGAAATAGGAAGAGCTTTAAAAGGGTAATAAAGTTAAGTTAAACATATGTAGCTATGCTCACACAAGTAGAAGAAAAAGATGATGGAGATGGCCAAAAGATTCGTTGTGTTATCAAATAGTTTGACAGTCAAATAATTTTACAGTTTATTTATATATAAAAATGATAAATGTTCTATTTTTATATTGGTAAAAATGTACTTGAATGAAATTAACCTTTAATGTTCAAACATGATAATACATTTCATTTATAAGTCTTATTTTTACATGCAATCATTTACCTTTGACTGAATTAGAAAAGAGATTTCTTTCTCTTTAATTGGTTCTTTTGTGTAAAAGATTTTTTAATATTGTTTTATTTTTAGTTTTATTTTAAATGTTTCAATCAACTAATAATATGTATAAATTCTTATTGAAACATTAATATTAGTTTATTATCTCTACATTTTATAGAGTTTTTAAGAAGTATTCTTTGATAAAATGATTGTGTTATGTGGTTTTGAGATACCTTTTAGGATTTGGATGAGTATGATGTCTTATAAATAATTTTTTTCTCACAACTTAGATACAAAATTACATAGATAGTCTCTAATTAATTATTATTCACAAGCATCATTAAGCATTTATTTGTAAGGGAAAGAATAGGTAAATACAATTCACTACTTTAGGCATATAGCCATGGTAAATAAAATCCACTACTTTAGGCATCTAACCATCTATGTCAATGAAAAAAACTTCTAGAACATTAATATCTTATAACTTATATTTGCGGGAAAATGTTAGGGTTTTGACTATGTAGAAAGAGTTGATGATAATTCCTTGAACAAGGGAATGACTACGAGTCTAACATTGCAAAACATAACTAATAGAAGAAAGATTAATGACACATATGTCTCCTCTAGTTGATTAAAAATAAAAAGATGAAAAAAATTGATGGAAAGGAAAACAAATTATAATCATGATTAAAACATGTAACATGATGAGATAGGTCCCATAATGTGATAAGCATGCAAGGAAAATGTAAATATAACCATGAAAGTAAGCATATCATAGGAAAAGGTAGGATTCCCGCCAATGTTACCTTTGATGAAGGAAAATGATAATGATAGGTGTAAATGTTAAATAAGGATTATGTAACTGAATGCAAGATGTAAGAGATAAGAATGATAAAATATCTTTAACATGTAATAATAAGCATGCTAAAGATCATACTAATATTAGTATAAATACAAGATGCGATAAGGATTATAATCATGTATACATGTGAATCTAAAATTTAAATATTTAAGTCAAAACATGACAAGATATTGACATGATAACCATATGTGAAAATGTAAATGTATAAGCATGATAAAGATTATAAAAATATTATTATAAAATATAAGCATTATAAGGATTATAAACATATAGGCATGTAAATCTAAAATTTAAGCATTTAAGGGAAAACATGATGAGATACTGACATGATAACCATGTATGAGAACATGCAAATTTTAACATATAAACATGTAAATAGTATATGGTGTAAACATGAGAAGAAAATGATCATGATAAAGTGTAATCTAATGATATCATAAGAATATGTAAAATTAGGAACGTCATAATAATAACTACGTATATAACATAAGAGCTAGACATCATAATATTGGAATATGAGAAGCAAAGGAGAACAACATAGGCATATGAAAAGGAGTATTTTAAACATAAATGCTAAACATGGAATATAAGAACATGGTGGAATACAACAAACTTGTATATAAGAAAGTATAAAAATAAATCATAAAAAAATAAAAAACATTTAGTCAAATATTTAGGAACTCCCACCCTAGCTAAATGAGAAAGTTTATGTGATAATTTTTGTTGTTTCAAATGTTCATAATGATCAAAAGTATCATATTTGGGCACAATAGAAGTATTCATTGTTTAAAACATCATAAAAAAATTCCATTCTTGCTAAATTGTCCATTTGAGGATCCAAATGAGGGTCTCCTTAAGGGAAATTGAGGATGTGTATGAGACCTTCAGTGCAAACAAATCACAAAACCCTATGAAAATAAGATAAAAGGGGTGATTCAATATAAAATAAGAAAATTAAAAAAAAACACCAAATCTAAAAATAAATCGATAAGTGAAACCCTAAAGGTTGAAATAAGGCTATGCAATATGATATGAAAATAGGATCACATAATGAAGGAAGGATGTATAACTATGAAGCATGAGAAAAAAGGGAATCCAAACCATGATGTGATTTGGAAATAAAATTATGCATTTGAAAAAAATACTAATAAATTAAGGACAGATCTTAAGAGCAAAACCTTCTAGTCATGTTCAAAATTTTGATTCATAATTAATATAAGGGGTAACACACCTTTTAAAAAATACTTGAAGGACTTAACTAAAAACCTATTTTAGAGAGTTGATACTATAATAATAAATATATAATTAATTACAAAATTTAATTGAATTACTAAATTATGAAGGTAGGTAAATAATGATAAAATATTAGGGATTGATCAATTATTATACTATAAAGTTTAGGTCTTAGCTAGACAAACACCCTAGAATCTATGAAATAACTATTCTCTTATTTAGTTTAGTTATATAGGTGGTCTACATATATGAAGCTAATCTTTATGAATTTAAAAATGGTCTTGTATGTATATTTGAACTTATACTAGAATCTAATATAATCTCCACAATTTTTTTTAATAGGGTAATTTGTTTTATGCTTAAAGTGTTTGAAGTCTATGAAAATGGTTCCAAAACCCAAGATTGATCACATTTTTTTTTCTTTATTTTTGAAATTAGTTCTTCAATATTGCCTAGAAGTGTTTTATAACTAATAAATGAAAATCAATCTTTTCTATATAAATTATTCACACATAGATATATTCATTCAACTTTATAATTAAGTTTTAAGAAGTTTTTAAAAAATACAAGGAAGTTTTTGATAATATATGTTGCATTTACATGGTGTAGTACCCTTAACAAAACAAGCCCTATGGGCCAAAGTTCATCACATCCAAATAGAAAAACATAACTAGTTATAGTAGATAGATAGTACTACACAAAAATATCATAGAGACATCAAACCATAAAACCCCTCAAAAAACAAGTAGAAACCACCCCATCACCTAGCAAGAATCTCTCATTCCTCCATGAGGAATTTATACACATCCCCACTAGCTTAATTGTGTTGGGGTCAGATTTAGCAATATTAATTTTAACTTAATCCTTCAGCACTGTAGATAGAGTGGCAGTCAAGTGATGAATAACCTTTATGGTGAATCAGGCCAGTCTATTGAGCTTCCTTTCCAGGGTGCAAACATGATCCAGAAGGCCATTGAAGTCTTCCTCCTTTGGAACATCTGACTTGTTAGTCTCTTCATCCAGAGCCTGATGATTGGAGGAGGCCGAGGTGGAATCCTCTAGAATCATATGATTAAGCTCTGTGAAGTGATTGGGTCCCTTTGCATACTCCTCTATTTCCTCCACCGTACCATGGTTGTTGTCATCCCGTTCTTTGCCATGCTTTGAGTTGCTAGAAATTTCATCAACTTGAACCTTCAACTTATGTTTAGCCAATTGGTTGGACCTCCTAATGCTAGCTAGTTCCACACAAGTGTCCAAGCTCGCGACCACCACAGTTTCCTCATCAGAGTCTTTAGACCTAGTGTTCTCCTCATCATTTTCAATGGGTGGTTCTTCAATGCAGAAGGTTATGCCCTTTTTCCTCTTTTTTTTGTTTAGCTTTGGTTTTGGTAAGCATTTTTCTCCCTTCTTATTATGGGTGTTCTTTAGTTCACATAGCCCAGTTGTGGCATTAGTTTGAGCCTTCCCAACACTTTCTTTCTTCTTTTTAGCAAGAGGTTTTCATTTAGTATCTTTAGGGGGTTGGTTGGAAATAGGGTGAGCTTCCTCTTCAAGCCCACAAAAGTAGTAGGGGAGGGATTCAAAGGAGAAGGATCAAAGGCCTTGGGTTCCTCAAATCTGGTGGTGGATATGGGTTTTAGAGGGAAAAGGGCTAAGTAAAAATGGTAAAGGAGAAGGATGAGCCCCTAGAGAAGGGTTAACGGGGGTAATTGCGAAAAGTGTAGGCAAAAAGAAAGCTTGTGTAGAGAAAACTTCATAAGAAATATTCATATCCTACCTAATTAAGGTGATGAGATCTTCCCACATACGATTAGGCATTTCCAAAGGACTTAGGATAACAGATAATTCACAAGGAGTGATGGAGTACTTCAAGGTAAAGTAAATAGCCATCATGACAGCAAAAGTAATTATTATCAAGCCATGATAAAACAAAGGTTTGGAAGGGTGCAGAAATATATCAATTGCTCACACATTCCAAATAAATAAAAGAATATTAATATCAAGAGAAGCCTTGTAAACATGAAAATAAAACACATTGATCCCACGATGAATCTAGCTAGGCAGAAAGTAAAAATTAGACCACATCCTAGTCACCCTTATGTACCCATCCATCTCATCATAAATTCTCCACATCATATTGATATCAAAGGTAACAAGATAGGTTGTCTAGCCTATGAAGGAGGAGTTAGGCTTCAACATTAATGGCTAATTTTTTTCTCCTCAAGGATAAATCCTTGGAAATTCAAGGGGAGGCCTCAATATCCCTCCAACATTTTGAAGATTCCTAGGAAGATCCTAAATTGGCCAAAGAGTTGGAATTTTTTTTGCCTTATCTAAATATGTGAGTTAGTTTCATCCTTTCAAATTTGTTGAGCATGAATTGGATATCACTCAAAATATCCCTAATATTCCAACCTTGAAAATTTTTATTATTGATGGAGTTGATCACAGATTTAGAGTCCCCCTAAATGTGTAGATTCTTTAGCCCTATAGTAACAAAAAAATCAACTCCACTTAGAAATGCCCTTGCCTCTATTTTCATAGAAGTCTGAATCCCAATTCCACCAACAAAACCAACAACCATTCTACCATTACGATCTTTGATGACACCCTCGATGCTAGCAAGGCTAGGATTTCCTTTCAAAACACCATCAAAATTGAGTTTGTGCCACTCATCAAAAGGGGGTTTCCATTTTGTGTTTAGCCTAGCTAGGGATTTTGAGTTGTCAAAGGAATTGAGATCCAAAGACATGTTCTAGGAGTTTTCCATAGTGATTTCCAAGGCATGGGGGGGTTTTCATGGAGGTTTCCAAACATACAAGGATATATTATTAGTAAGGAGTCCAAAGCAAATATTAAAGACCTCCTTTGGGATATTTTCCATATTTTGAAATATCATAGGTTATTCCTTTCTTTCCATAAACACCAGTAGATAATGGGAGGGACCTGTTGCCAATTTTTTTGGGTAGAGGGTAATAATAAGGACAGAGCTAGTTATCCACAAAGCTCATAAGATCTCCATTCATGGTCCAATCGATACCTAGTATTTGAAGGGAAAACTCCCAAAATTTAGTGGAAAAGGGATAATGGAGTAACAGGTGAGAGGCATACTCCTCATCATTCTTGCATAGCATGCATTTGTTATGAATTTGAAGTCCCTGTTTTCTTAAATTATCTTGGGTGAGGATCCTATTATAACCCATAGTCTGCCAAAAGAAAATATTTTTTGGCATAAGTTTCTTGTTCCAAATGCTTCCAAAAATTACTATGGATCCCCTGCAAAGACAACAAACTATAAGCCGACTTGACCAAGAGATTACCCTTTCTTTCCCTGGTCCAATAGAATTCATCCTCCAAAGCGAAAATGGGTATTCTAGTTAGAGAGAGCATCTTGAAGATTCTTTGCATGGTGCCTCAACTCTAAAGAGTAAAGGAAACAACTCTCCAACATCTTCCACTTCATAGATACTTGCTAATTGTACAAATAGTCCATAATGTTATTAACAAAATAATCAGAGGTAGAGGCCATAAAATTCCTAAAATCGGATTGATTGAGGGGTTTTTCAAGTAGCTAGGGATCCTCCCATAATTTTATTTTTCTACCATTACCAAGTTTACATCTCAGACCGGTGTGCAACAACATCTTGACCCTACAAATATTGTTCCAAGTTAAGGATCCACTAGGCTGGTCATCAGAGAGACATCTGATCAAGGGGGTGCTATTGAGGTACTTCACATTTATAATTGTGCACTAGTCCTTCCTATGTTGACCTTGTCATTGCACCAAAAGGTCGACTTGTCAATGCCCAATACAAGTGTTAGTTAAGATCCACATGAGGTGGTTAGAACATGTCGCGAACCTCAAGCACCACACATGCATAACACAAGGAGACCAAGGATCCCACCTTGCAACAATCCCCCCAGCGCATGCAAGGGATTTGAACCCTTGATCGACTCTGATACCAATTGTTGACCTTGCCATTGCACCAAAAGGTTGACCTATCAATGCCCGATACAAGCGTTAGTTAAGATCCACGAGAGGTGGCTAGACCATGTTGCGAACCTTGAGCGTCGTGCATGCACAACACAAGGAGACCAAGGGCAACACCTTGCAACATCCTATTCCTCAAAAGATCCCAACCAACCTTTGCAAGAAGGTCTTTGTTAGTTGGTTGGATTTTTCTTATCCCTAGACCACTATGTAGCAACATTTTGACCCTACAGATATTGTTCCAAATTAAGGATCCACGGAGGTGGTCATCAGAGAGATATCTAATCAAGGGGGTGTTATTGAGGTGCTTCACATTCAGGATTATGCACTATTTCTTCATGTTCTTCAGAAGATCCCAACCAACCTTCACAAGAAGGGCCTTGTTACTTGGTTGGATTTTTATTATACTTAGACCGTCGCTGGTTTTGGGAAGGAAAGAAATTTACTAATTTAGTAAATCCAACTTATTCTTTTCCTCAGTACTAGACCAGAGAAAATTCCTTTGCATTCTTTCAAATTTTAGTGCAATATGTCTAGAAATTTTAAAAATGGATAGGAAGTACACAGTAATCCCTTAAAGAGTAGTAACTAGGAGTTGCAATTTAACAACATAACTAAGAATGGACCTTTTCACCTAGCGAATTTCCTTTGCATTCTTTCAAACTAAGTTCCAAAAGTTAGGGGTGGCTTCCTTAATCGTAAGCAGAAGGCCAAGATACACACTAGGAAGGGAAGCGCTCTTACAACCCAAAATAGCAGTCAATTTATCTTGAAGGGTTTGAGAGTTGTTGAAGTAGTGAATCATTCTCTTATTGTAGTTTATGCATTGACCAAAGATGGAAGCATAATTATTTATAAATTTCTTCCATTTCTTAGCTTCCACCACCAAGGCTTTCCCAAAGAGGATTGTATCATCCACAAATTGTTGAATAATTGAAGGGCCAATGGAAGTAGCAGGTTTGAATCCTTTAGTAGTGTCATCAGTTAACATTCTAGAGATATTGTGACTTAAGACATCGAAAACCATAATAAAGAGATAGGGAGAAAGGGGATATTCCTATCTTATCCCTTTCCCAACATTGAAAAATCCATGGGGAACCCCATTAACAAGAGAAAAATACTTGACCGTAGATATGCATTCATAAATGAGATTAACAATAGTTTGATTAAAGCCAAACCTAGCAAGCACTCTACAAAGAAAACTCCACAAAACCTTATATTAGGCTTTGGATATGCCAAGTTTGAAGGCCATACCAACACTGTTACATCTATCCATGGAGTGAATAATCTCATGATTGGAAATGGCAGCATCCATAATGTGGCGACCGCGGAAAAAGCCTTTTTGGTAGGGACTAATCATCTTTTCAAGGAGAGGTTTTAAGCGGTTGAAAAGGAAGTTATCATTCTATATAATTTACTTAAAATAGTAGAATAAACTAGTATTACTTAGACTCAAAGGATTTATAGATTCTTGCACCTTTTATCAAGAAATAAATTAGTACTACTCTAACTCAAGTGTGTTTTACCATAGATTTTATCCAAGGATAATTTTATAGTTGCACTTAGACTAGTAGATGGACTACAAGAGTCACCCTACAAATTATGTGACAAGCCTTTAGAAATTGGATACAATTAAGAAAATAATTTTTTTGTTACTTTAATTATTATCCCATAAATACTCATTTCTATTAATATTTTTCTAGAAATATTGAGTTCAATCCCCCCAATGCTCATGACATTTAGGCTTCTCAATGAGGAAGCATCTCCAATATTCTAGTGTCAACCATCTATTTATTAGATTCATATTAGGGTTGTGCAATATAATAGTGACACAAATGCTTAAGTGATCAAAAACTCTCATAGCCATGTCAGATTATTCTTAAAAAAAGAAGTGATGTTCCAAAAATGATTATGATTTTCTTATGTTTTAAATGGAATTTTTCTTTGCCATTGATGACAAATTTATATTCATTTATGTTCTTTTATTGTGCATTGCACAATAGTCATATCTTTAAATCATATTAATTTTAACTATACATATTCATGGAGATAAAAATATGCATATTTTTTCTTCATGTACTTACAATAATCAATAAAAATCTTAATATCATTGTGCAAATAGAAATGTTGAAAAAGTTATTTCCTATCAAGAAGCAATTCCATTGAATATCTCTACTTCTCCCTAGCTTCTTCTTCCAATAGTATGTTAAAATAAAATAATACATTTAAAAAAAATAGAATGTTGAATGAAGAAGAATTATATGTTAAATCATTACCCACATATATTTTACTTGACATAAATAATGAATTTTTTCTTTAAGATATGTCAATTACATAACATATCAAGATACAATCTTTTATTCCAATTCATTAATACAACGTTATATTTCTCACATTTTTACTTTAATAAATTAATATTACAATTTTTTTGATAAATACAATTAAATATAATATAATATTATTACATATTCTTATAATTTTTCCTAAACATTCCCTTTCATCACACTAATATATGATCCTACTCTCCAATGTATAACCAATGCCTAATGCCTCATCAATTAATTCTAATCACTTTTTAATGTTTTTCTACCAATGTTTCCCTTACATAATGGAGTGCACATGTAAACCTAATTTCAATGGTCTTCACCATGTTTGATTTCATTGTGGAATATCCATATGTATTTTTATAATCATAATTATATTTTTACTACACTATACTAACCATTCCTTTAACTATAAAAATCTATGTTATCATGAGATGGTACCTCCCACCATTCCTTTAGAAATAAAAATACATATTAACACAAGTTTTCTATTGGATGATTCCTTTGTTTTATACATTTTGAATGGAGATTCTACATGTTTCATGCATTTTTTTCAAATAATTTATTGTGAATGTATTTAGTTAAACTATCAATATAAATGTAAATTTATATTTTTATTGACAGGAGAGGATATTTACTGAATAAGAGTGGGCTTTAAGGTAATATTAAATGTTTATCATTATGTATTGTGAAATTTTTATGTGAAGCCTTCTAAAATCTACTAGTTTTTAAGGAACTTGCAGAGTCACTGTCATTATGGTTTGTATTAATTTTTTGTAATTATAAGTAAATTGTAAAATATTTGAATCTAGAAATAAAATTTTATTTTAATATTTTTCATATGTTTACTAAAATGAATTTATAATTGCTATAAAATTTCACCCTAATAAAATACATAGAAGATATTTCAAATCATATAATTGTGAACAATGCAATAAAATTAATGCAAATAGTTAAATCTATCTTAATGTTCCACATTCATTTATTTTTAAATTTTTAATTTAAAACTTACGTTAAAAATATATTTAAATTTATCTTATTTTAAAATATTTTTAATTATAAAAAATAAAAAATTGAATAAAAATAATAATCAAATAACCAAAATAAGTGTTGTGATCATTATTCAATTACATACCTACAAATATATACAAGAAAATTAAAATTATGTCAAACATATGATTTCTAAACTATCATTTATTTTTAACACACTTTCTATCTAAAATTAATCCTTTATTTTTTTTAATATTATCATACTGTATGACCTTATTCTCTATATGAAATACTCTATGAAAATGTAGTTAACATAATATTATTTTTATGTTACTTTCATAAAAAATAATTATATATTTTTATTTTAAAATAAATAGTTCAATTATTATTGTACATAAAAATATTCATTATGATTGTAAACAATGTTCAATAAAATTATTTTTCTAATACCATGGTGATAGTGGCTCTTCAAGTTGAAACTAGAAGTAGATTTTAGAGAGACTCAACATAACTTCAAGGAACAAGCTATGATGAGTTGGATATCAAAGGCTTCTCTAAATCTGTAAGTATAAATACTTTAAGTTTATTTTGTATTTTTATCTTAATTTTAATTATAATTATTAAAAAAATTAATTACTCTATAATATTATTCTTTACAAAATAGTTTTTAGTTAATCTAATAGTTATATAACATAATAAGATCACAATTTTTAAGTATTTATTATAGAGGTTTTTTTTTGTATTGAATATCGTAGAAACAAAGAAATACATAAGAATATACATCCCATAGTTCACTTACGAGGGTAGTCCCCCCTCCCATAGCATCTAATAAGCTCAATATCCCATTACATAAATTGAATCAGCATTAAAATGCTTATATCAGCATTGTGCACACCATGACAACTTTTACAAGAAGATTTACAATGAAACAACAATAGATAAGAATCCAAAAATGATTAAGGTTGCCAATGAATCTATTGTCCGCCACCTAAAGGTACTATTTCCTATTGCTGCCCCGCCAAAAACCTTATGTGCCCCTACAACCAACAACATTAACCTTCAACAGAGAATTTGTTGTTACAACCTCTTCATTTGTGAGGTCTTTGATTTTGGGTCAGGGAGGAGCCTCTCTGTCCTGCCCTTTATTAGTCACCCTTTCATTGAATTCCTTCTAAAAGGCCCCCAGTGCTCTAAGGAATACCTCTGTGGTGTGCTGCCACCCATGCCCGAAGCTCACCTCTAGGAGGTTTACTAGAATTGTACCATCTTCAATCAACTTCAGAAATTTTATTTTGGACACTTTGATCATGAATACAACCTGTAGAGCAATAAATGAGAGCATGAGTCTTTTACAAGACTCAATAAGGGTACGCCTAACCCCACAAAATTTATCTTCATTTCTTTTTTCCCAAATAAACCAAAGAATTTCAGTTGCAATAATGATCCATAACTGCATTAAGCCCTTTCTATCTTTATTGAGAACCAAAATCAAAATTCTATCGGATCTTAAGTTATTATTTTTATCCCAAATATACTGGTTTTTGCAAAATAAATTCCATACTTCCCTTGCAAAAAACAATCAAAGAAGATATGGTTTACTGATTTTGGGACTCTACAGATGCTATAGATCTTCATCTCTTCTTCTTTTCCTTTGATCGACAGTCTTTGCATTAGTAGAAGCCATTGGAAGCAAGCCTTCTTAGGCTCTAGAACATTTGACCAACATTTTTTGAACACTTTAGTCCAATTGCCTTTACTTAGCTCTGTTTTCCATGCTTGGTTTAGATATGCATATATGTCCTGTTGGTTGATTAGGGAGTTATATATCTTTTTAGCAGTGAGTTTTGAAAGCTTGGAGCCATCGCTCCACCTACAATTTTTATACTGCTCTGAGTCTATTGTATGATTGACCTTGCAGGGTATTTCTTTGCAAGCATCCTTAATAACAGAGTATGTCCTCCCATTTGAGTTTGGCAGATTGTAGGCCTTGCTGAGATCTTTCCACTCTCTCAGGCCTTCTTCATCCATTATGTTTGCTAGATATTTGATTCCTTTATTTGCCCAAGCCTTAGCTGAGCACCCTTGTTTTAGAGCTAATGGTTTACCCTTATAATATAGGTTCCACCATATAGATATGTGAGCAAATATTGTGCTATCTAAGACAGCCTGAAGTTATTTATCTTTAGGACATCTTTTTATATATTTATATTATTCTTGATCATTTAGTTTGGGTTGATTTTTTGTCTATTATACACACACATATACATATAAATAAATAAAATATTAAAAATACATCTAATAGAATTTAATTTCATACCCTTTTAACTCAACACAATATCCTTTTGATATAAATCAATTCATATCAAATAGAAATATAAATTAAAAAAAAATGAATACTCTTAGAAATGCTAAAATATAACAAAGTAAATGTGGGCAGATGGGAGGGCGACCCCCCCACAACTTAGTGTGGGGGGTCCACGACTATCTGGTGGGATAAGGTGGCTAAGGGGATTGATTGTGTGGAAAGTAGTGTAAGGAAGTTAAGGTAGTGAAACAATTTCCTACACTAATCTTGAGAGGAGAAAAATACAAAACTTTATAGATCTTTAACAGTTACAAAAATCTAAAAAATAAATAAACACAAATATCATCCATACCACAACACAAATATTTACATGGGGAAAACCCTTTCGGGAGAAAAACCCCACACTCCAAAAGCTGCCCAATATATTATTCAGAAATCAAAAGATTACAATATACTTGTAGAGCAAGCTTCTCTCAAGAGCATCACCACCAGAGATCAAGAGACAACCCAACCACTATCAAAATCTCAAAAATACACACCTGTCTACATACATCCCACCTGCTTATAACAAGACTTTTGGAACCTTCTATAATTAGGGTTTACAAGGTCATTTTTTATTTGATGTGTTAACAGAAAAGATTTAACGAGTCAGCGGGAAAAAATCTTAACATGTCAACAGGAAAAATCCTTGGCATGTCAGCGGGAAAAATACTTGACGTGTCAATGGGAAAAAACCTTGACATGCCAGCGAAATTTGTTTTCTAGGGCAATGCCCTTAACCCCACGTCTTGCTACAAGTGTATAGTATTTGCATTATCAGTCACCACCTATCAAAAATAAACTGTATATAATTGCAAGGTTGAGACACATTTTCACAATAAATCTCCCACTTGTCGAACACCTTGCAAGAGCAACGAAAGGGTGTCATCATCATCTCTAATTTCTAGGGGCCAAAAGGCCCATGGTCTCTGAACACCATCTTAACTTCTTTGTGCTCACAAGCTTAGTTAAAGAATCAACAACATTCATCATAGTCTCTACCTTAACCAGCTTCACCCTACCATATCTCTAACAAAATTATACTATACATCAATGTGCTTGGTCTTGGCATGAAACATTGGGTTCTTGGCTAGACATATTGCATTCTAACTGTCACAATAAATTTCCATTGCACCTTGTTTTATTCTAATATTTGAACACGGTTTCTTAAGCCAAATGCTTCTTTACAAGCATGAGTAGTCACCATACACTTTGCTTCAATAGTAGACAAAACAACCACAACCTGTCACTTGCTCATCCAACAAATCGCACCACCAAATAAAGTAAACACATAAGCATTGGTCGATCTTCTACTATCAACATCACCTACCCAGTCTGAATCCACATAACCATGAATATCAAGGGAAATATCATCTTCAATCATATTATTGTGATAACATAAGGAATAATCTGAGGTACTGCGTAAATATCTAAAGGATCTTTTAATTGCATCCTAATGAACTCTACCAAGATTAGACATATATCTGGAAAGAATTACCACTACTTGGGAAATGTCTGGTTTAGTACAAACCATAGCATACATCAAACTTCCAACTGCACTCTAGTAAGGCACTCTGCTCATGTCTTCCATCTCTGATGGAGATGTTGGACAAACTGAAATAGATAAAAAAATTCCAACTGAAACAAAAAAACTCAATAGTATACAATCCTGCATATCAAACCTCTGTAAAATTGAATCGACATACTTACTTTAGCCAAGCCATAGCTTTTTGTTCACTCTATCTCTTCTAATTTCCATCCCAAGAATGTGTTTAGTTTCACCTATTGCAAGTATGGATGTGTTTGACAGTGTTGTCATTAATGTTGTCATTGATGTCAACACAGTTCATTTTTTTTACAAATGGTATTTGTATAGTTGAGATACGATAGAAGTTCTTAGAGTACATGGATCTATATTTATGAAGTTGTAGTTGTGTTTTTGCCAAGTGCTTTTGAGAAAGTTTAAGAAATAATGAAAGCAGTGTTGAAGTGTGTTTTAAGTGTGCTCCGGTATTGTGCTCCACATTTCCTCTATGTTGATCCTATGCCTATGTGGATCTTTAATTATATTCATAAGCTTCAGTGGATCGTATATATTGAGTTTTAGCTTTTGAGTCGATGGCATAGAAGATGTGTTCACCGGTGCGTGAACTGGTTTGGCAGAACTATCTGTTTGTGGACTGGGATAAATGTTATGGCTCCACAGTCTTCTGTTATTTGGTTTCAAATCTTGCAGATCTGGGAGATGACTTTTTCTAATGGTTTGTGTGTTCTGACAAATTTTATTTTGGTTTGGCGCTCTGAAAGACTTGCTCTAGAGCTCCTTTGTTTTTGCCGATTGGTAAAGAGTTCTCTGTGAATGAAGTTTATTGTAATTGTTGCGGATGTACTTGAGGTGTTCTCAGAGATGGTAAAATGTTTGGTGAAGTGTGTTGAGTGTTCTACATGTGATTATCTTGCTGGAGATGCATGTACTTCAAAGTTCATTGGTGTTTTTATTAGGTTTGACCTAGTTTCTACACGTTGCATTAAGTTTTTGTATCATCTTAAGAAAGAATGTACTTGATCCAAGATGTTTTTTGGGTCCTAAATTAAAGATGTAATTGGTCCTCTCTCATTCTTATCCACTGCGGGAATGTTGAGTAGCCGACCTAGTTTGAATTTGTAAATGAAATTGTATAGCCAACCTTGGAGGATGTTCCTAAGGTTGAAGATGGTATAAAAGCAAATCAAGTTGTAGCAAATTTGATATCCATCCATCCACGAATCGAGCATGTGAGTCAAGTGTGAAAAGTAGAGAGTGGAAGAGAAAATTAAGGCAATAGTACTTTAAGGTGTTAGATTCTTGAAAGAAATGAGCCGATGGCATCTACAATCTTCTTTTTAGGTTGCGAATGTGTGGAACCATAGTGGTGAATCTTTATTTATCTCTTTTTTTTTTCTATAGGTAGTGAGTCTACCTTCTAGATAGTAAGTCCTTTGAAGGCAGTGAGCCCTTGCATTTGGGTAGTGAGCCTTTTGTATCTGGGCAGTAAGCCCACTGGCAGTGAGCCTTTGTATCTGGTATTGCATTAATACTATATTGTGAGTTAATCCTCATCGTTGTTTCTCCCTCATTGGGTTTTCCACATAAATCTAGTGTCTTTGGTGTTTGCTTTCTGTTGTTTGCATTTCATGTTTATACTTAATAACGGATTGAAGTAAAAAAGAGAAGAATAATTTTATAAGTGAAGGGATTTGATACAACTGATTCACCCCCCCTCTCAGTTGTCTTGTGCAATTCAACAATTGGTATCAAAGCTGAGGTCACAAGTTCGAACCCCTCACTTGTGCTGGGGGGGATTGTTGCAAGGTGTCACCCTTGGTCTCCTTGGAATGGGCCAACATGACGCTCGGGATTTGTGACATGGTTTAACCACCTCCTGTGGATCTTGGATCTTGTATAAATCCAACAATTGTATCGGGCATTAACAGGTTGATCTTTTGGTGCAACGGTAGTCGTCTTTGCAACAACACCAAGATCTTTCATTTCAAACCCCTTTACCAATGAATAACATATCATCAACATATAATGCAATAAATAGGAAATGACCACCATCAATTTTATAATAAACACAATGATCTGATTTAGAATTCTCAAATCCCAAACTCAATACATATGTATCAAATTTTTGGTACCAAATCCTAGGACTTTGTTTTAAGCCATACGAAGATTTCCTCAATTTGCAAACAAAATTTATTTTACCTTTCACCACATAGTCATCTGGTTGTGTCATATAGATATTCTCCTCCAAATAACCATGGAGGAAAGCAGTTTTCACATCCATTTGCTTAACCTCTAAATCATAAGCAACAACAATAGAAAGAAAAAATCTAATGGATGCCATTTTTTTAATAGGAGAAAATATCTCACCATAATCAACACCCTCAACTTGAGAGTAACCCTTCACAACCAAGCTTGCTTTGTCCTTCTCAATACCCCCATCTAAACCAATATTTTTCTTGAAAACCCATTTACAATCAACATATTTTTGTCCTTTAGGCAATGGTACAATATCCCATGTATCATTATTTTTCAAAGATTCCATTTCTTTATCCATAGAAATCTTCCAGGATTTTGCATCATTCATACCTAGTGCCTCTTCTACAGATCTAGGTTCATCCATTTTAGTATTCAAAGAAAAAATGCATCTCCAATCATCAGGTGAATACCTTTTAGGTGGTTTTCTATCCCTTGTAGGCCTACGAACAAGTTGAGTTGGAGGTTCTTCCTCCTCTTTTGAAGATTTAGAGCTAGATGATCTCTCCTCAACTTCTTGTCTATCCATGGGCCTCGATTCAACTTTCTTAGGCATAGAAGGAAATTGAATCACACCTTCTTGTTTACTTTGTTATGGCTACAATGTAACAGAAGAAGGCTTAGTTTCTCTAAAAATGACACTTCTACTATGTATTACCTTATGTGTAACAGTATCTGAAAGCTTGTATCCTTTCACACCATAACTGTATCCGATGAAGATACATTTCACAACCTTGTTCTCCAACTTTGCTCACTTCTCCTTTGGCACATGTGCATATGCCTCACAACCAAAAACTCTAAGATGTCTTAATGAAGGATTGTGGCTCGACCATGCCTCTATAAGTGTCTTATCAACAAGAATTGATGTAGAAGACCTATTAATCAGGTAACAAGCGGTGGCAACAACTTCATCCCAAAACCTTTATTCAGCACCACTCAACATACTCCTAGTCTTCTCCATCAATGTCTTGTTCATTCTTTCTGCAACTCCATTCTTCTATGGAGAATACAAAGTTATCTTTTGTCTATGAATACCAAAATCTTTACAAAATCTATCAAAACCATTAGAGAAAAATTCACCACCATTATCAATCCTCAAACATTTTATTTTCTTTCCAGTCTGCAACTCAACCATTACTTTAAATTATTTAAATTGACTGAAAACTTTAGATTTACTTTTTAAAAAGTATACCCATGTCCTTCTACTATAATCATCAATAAATAAAATATAATATGTGGATTTACCAATTGAAGGAACATCTACAGGACCAAACACATCATAATGAATAAGATCCAATACACACCAAGATTTATGAGAACTCAAGTAAAACTGAACGCGGTTTTGTTTTCCATAAATAAAATGCTCACAAAAATCAAATTCAAGATTACAATCAAACAAACCTTCAACAAGGTTTTTATTTTTCAAGGTCCTTAGACCCTTTTCTCCAATGTGGCCAAGTCTCTGGTGCCATAACATAGTTTTCTCTGTAGGTAACTTTGTCTCAGAAGAAAGAGCATCCTTGAGTACCCAAAATCCATGACCATCTGCTGAAGTTGAAACCCTCACTTCTTCTTCAAATTTTCTTTTCACAGAAGTACTATTGCACTCAATAGTGCATGCATCAAGCTTATGTTAGAAACCAAGATCAGACATGCAAAGCAAAAAATACCTTCCACAAGAGAAAAACAGAAAAATCAAGAGCAATTTGCATGAAGATGTGCAAATGAATAAAATTCAGGAATTCAAAAATTGTACAAGAGATGAATTGCTTTATAAAAACAATGTATGCATAACCCTAAAGGTAAAAATAATTTTGAACTAAAATTAGTTCAACTAAATAAAGCTTACTTATTAATTAAGTAAACTAATTATTACCTTAGTAAACTTAATAAAGTGTAATTAAATAATTAATTACACCAACACCCCCCCTTAAGTGCAACTTAGGGAGACTAAAAAATCATGCATGAAAGAGTTAATGGGTCATGGCTACAAGGCCATGTTAGGTACCCATGTACAAATGCAATGAATGGGAAAAAGGAGAAAACCTAGTGGGACAAACCCGCCCCCCTCAATGAGATGACCTGCTGCAAAGAAACACTGGAAGAACACTGGTGGAGTAACACTGGAATCTGAATCTGGCAAGCAAGGAAAGATACCTTTGTTTACAAGAAACCATATGAGGGTCATTGAAGGACTTAGGTGAAATCATGATAATGCAACAATAGACCCGATGACAAGGAACACTGGAAAAATCACAAACTGGAACAACCCTGGAATTTTTGAAGCAACAGTAGATGAATAAATGATGCCCCCCATAAGAGGGAACAATACGATGAAAGAATCCAGAAGCTATGTGTATCTCGATGCTGATGCCAAACTATGACTAAAACTAATCCATAGGAGCAAGTACCATGAAGATTTTGGAACATTAACCATAAAATGAATGGCCCTCAAACTAAGATGTGAACCGATGCGAACCAAAATGTGTCAAGCTATGAGCAAGATGTGGCCAAAAGAAACAATAGAATCCAAATACAACTCATGCGAGTTTTCATCAATATGAAGATGAGATCAAAGTGCATGCAATGCAACTACACTCTAATCAAATTATTATGCAAGAAGCCCCCCTTATGGAACTTTATATAAGTTCATTTATTACAATATCCCATGATTATAAAAGGAGAACATGCAAAAACATGCATAAAATAAAGAGAAAATGCAAACCTACTACATGAAAACAAAAAAAAGAGTGCATGAACAATATAATGTTCACACCTACCTCCATGATTAAAAAAATGACCTCAGATCTATGTAGAGGACTGAATCAGCTTTGTAGTGCTACTTGAATCGCAAAAAATGGATAACCAAGGCAAAAGATTTGCCCTCCGAAGCGAAAACAACTTCATCTGACTTCAAAGGTCTGAAAAATAAATCTGGGGAAAAAAATATAGAAACAACCTACACCACTAGATTGGGATCAGAACCAGCTTTCCAACGATATCTCGTTTGTGAAAAACTGACACTATATGCAAAAGTTACGCCTGATTTAGTGAACAATGCTCCAGAAGGGCCAATAAGGCCTGCAGGCAGCCCTAGGGGCTAAAACAAATTCGGCCCCTGGTCTTGTGCACAACCAAGGGGCTGGTGGCTAGGGGCCTAGGTGGAGCCCTTGGTCACTAATGTGACTGCCGCTGGGACTGAAGGCGACCGGGGGGTTGGGCGTAGAGCACCCAGTCCCCAATGTGACCGCGGCTGGTGCGAAGGGGCCCACGGGGGCTACAAAGAGGGCGACAACGGTGGGAGGAGGTGGATTGCGAGTGGAACTTCGGTGGTGTAGTGGTGGCCACTAGGTAGCGGGCAGGCAGTGCCCAAAATTTCAATGGGCAGCGCTTTTAAAGCACTTTTAAAATATTTTTTAAATTTGCCTCGAAACGCGTGCTGGGAGGCCATATGGCCTCCTTGGCAAATTTTTTTTGCCTCTCAGATCAACTACTCCAAAATCAACCAAACAACACGCATTCCTAGGGATTTTGGCCTCTGCTAACGTGATGGTGACCTTTGTTTGTGCCCAAAGTGCCTCAAAA